>JAOTRH010079748.1:0-17272 GCA_034768845.1 Heliamphora exappendiculata
ATACATATTGCTTCTCTTCACTTTAATTGGAAAGTAATTTTTTGTATAATGTTTGTATAATAATTGAACCAAGCAAAGAGGATCTATATCCTTATATAAAGTTAGGGATGGTAATTTTTTCCGTCTTATTCTGTCTCTGCACATCCTCACCCCCACTTTGTACGGATTTTTTTCATGCCCGATAACAAATGAGGTGGGACAGTATTTGTTTTCTTCACCACATTTTTTTGCCCGGTCCCATTTACATAAAATAAATATTTTTAAAATATAAATAGATGTATAAAATATATATTTGTAAATATAATAAGTCTAAAATATTAGAATATTATATCTATCCTTAATTTTTTTTTTCTGTTTCTTGTATTTTGTATTTTTAGTTCTATTGATTCATCAACTATTATTTCTTAGTTATTATATTATCTATAATACTTATTAATATTACTTTTTTAAACTTAAAAAACTATTTTCGAAATATTTCTATTCTTTTTCCGTTACCAAAGGTGTAAAAACAATCCGGCCATGGCTCGGGCGGGCCAAGCCTTGCATGGGCCCGTCGGGCTCCCGCCAAAAGTTTGGGTTGGGCTTTTTTTTCAAGGAGTAAGTTCATGCCCAAAAAGTATAGGGGTCGAGCTCGGGCCTGAGGCCAAGCCTCGAGCTGGGCTTTTGGGCGGACTCTCGGGTTTTTTTTTTTAATTATTGTTGTAACTTATATAAAATAAGTTTAAATTTGTCTTAGTAATCAGTTGCTGTTATATTAGTTTATTATTAATTTATTAGTCAAACTTCTTAATAAATTAATTTATTATTTCTAACAATATAAGTATATTAGTTTTATATTTTTATAAGTTTATTTATTATAATCTATTAATATTATTATTAAGTTTAGAAGTTATTAGCTTATTATTTTATTAGAAGTTTATAAGTTAGTTTAGTATTATTATAAATTTATTAGTTTATTAATTTTTATAGTTTATAATTTATACTTAATAATTTATAATTTATTTTTATTTTTATTAGTTATTACCTATTAGTTAAATTTATTAATTTTATTTATAAGTTTAAACTTTATTTGTTTTTTAGTTTTAAGTTTATAGTTCATACTTTATATGTTTATTATTATTACTTTATAAGTTTATACTTTATAATTTATATTATTAATTATTATAAGTTTATTAGTTTATTATAAGTTTATAATTTATATTATTATAGTTAGTTAGTAGTTTAGTACTTAGTGTATTATAAGTTTATTATTTTTTGTAATAAGTTTAAACACTTCAAAAAATTAGATATTTTAAATACAATAAGTTTGAACACTTGGAATAATTAAATATAATATAAATTTTATTAATTAAAAATTAAATTTGAACAATTATATAAATATTAGATTTTACATTTTATAAGTGTATTCTATACTTAAAAAAAATAAAAAAATTACATCACTATAGCTTATAAGTTAAGTTCATCCCAATTAAGTTGGCACATATAAATTTAATAATTATTTGTATTATTCCTTACTTAAAATTACAAATATATAAGAGATGAAATGTTTAAATTATCGTTGTTAGCCTACTATAACAAAATAAAATCTCGAGAAATCTAGATATATTTATTAGTGATTTAGATGGGAGCATAAGAGAGAGGACTTTGACTGTTATGTTTTTTTAAAAAAAAAACAATTAAGAGAATAAAAAGAACAGAGAATAGAATCTTGATAATAGTATATGCATATCGATATTCATGTTATTCTCATTTTTCTTGCAAGGTTTGAAAGGAGAAAAAATGAAGCTTCAACTTCATTTTCAGTTCTTTTATAATTTATACATATATAATTTTCCTTTCAGAAATCTCAAATTCCAAACATACATTCAACTTTGGAATAAATTGATATATTTTTTTCTTACTTTTGTTTTGATTTTTTCAATTCATTGTAATAAAAAAAGTAAAAACTTTTGACTATGAAAAAATTCATTAAAAATAAAAATAAAAATAAATAAATAAAAAAGCTTATATTATTTATTTATTTTTATTCTTTTTGAATTCTTTATATTTTAAGTAAAAAATTTAATTTTTTAATTCGTGTAAGTGAAAAGACAATCAAAATGTGTGTCCGGATTTGATTGGTGCTTTGCAATTAGCATCTCTCAATTTAATTACCGCAATTACCACAGCCCACGGCCTGGGCTTCGGGCCAGACTGTCGGGTCTTGGGTTGAGTTAATTTACGAATTCAGGGAATTGATTTAAGCCTAAAAAACATATTTTCGGATTCGGTTCAGGTTGGGTCGAGCCAAGCCCTACAGTGTTGGGCCACCCCGGGTCCCAAATCGTTTTTACACTCCCAGGTTAAGGGGTTGAGCCACCGAGATCAAGGTGACCTTGTGGCGGTAGGGCAATTAGCAGGAGGTGCGCGTTCTGAAACTGAGACTGGGCAAATTGTTTTGGAGGATAGAAGGCTGATTACAAATTAAAAGATGGAAGATGGTATTTTAGTCAATGTAATGTATAAAATTAAAATTATATTAGTAATTTTATCGTACCCATGAGGTTGTTAAGTGATAAAAGAGGTCACTAATATTTAGAGAGGTTAGTTGTATTTCAAAGGGTATGCCGAAGCGGCTTAAGTTTTTTTGAGGTTCAAGGTAAAATTTTTAGTAAATTTTATTTTTTATATAATAAATTATTTTATTTAAAAAAATTCTTTTTTTAAGGCAAAAGTACCAATTAAATATTTATCCATAAATTTGCTAGTAATATGATTATCAAGATCACTGTTTAAGAGTAAATTAATATCTCCATTTTCTTTCTCTCACTTTAGAGTTCGAATGAAGGAGTTACGTTCGATTGAAATCAAAACAACAAAATAGTTTTGATTTGGAGAATTTTTATCCATATAAAAATACGGGCGTTCGAATGAATGAAGATAGAAAAAAAAAAGCTTTCAGATGAACCAGAGACTTTTATGTGGCATAAAACTTTACAATTTTAGGACTTGAGTTATTTCTATATATAAGCATATGAGGCAACTGAATAATCATCTCAGATACATCATTCCAGACCTAAAAGCAATGACGGCGAAAGCTCGAGAAGTGACGAGAAGACAAAAATAGAAGCTCAAAAATTCTATCTTCGTCAAACTCTTCATGAATTCAAACCGAATAATGAGCACTTAAACATCTTTTTCATAGGGTTTTAAATTGAAAATTTGTAATTCCAATATATAGTTCCTGAGGAACGATATATGTATTTAACTGCTATTCTATCAAATAGTTGTTAACAATTTTAAGATTTTATTATTATTATTATTATTGGTACAGTACGACAATGAACCACTTGGTTCTTTCATTTATTATTGAGAGTTTTAGTCAAAAATTCAAAAAAATAAATTTTAATGCGCAAGTTCCATCAACAAGAATTTTAACACGCAAGTTTTAATTGCGTAATTTCTCCTGAAAGTATCATGTAAATAGATAAATTTATCTATTTTGAATAACGAACAGATAAATTTGCATATCAACACAAGTAATGCAAACAGATAAATTTATCTGTTTAGTTATTTATTCATAACAGATAAATTTATTTGTTTACATATCAATACAGATAATGCAAACAGATAAATTTATTTGTATTCTTTGTACATGTTTTGAAAAGATACAGATAAATTTATCCGTATTATTTGTACATACTTTTAATAAGATTGATAAATTTATCTCTATTCTTTACACGTATTTTCAATAAAATATAGATAAATTTATCTGTATTTTTTATACACATTTTGAAAATACACAGATAAATCTATTTGTTTTAGGGTATTTTTGTTCTAAAAAGATCTTGTGTGTTAAAATTTTTATCAGGATAGATCTTGCTCATTAAAATTTTTTTATACTGAATGAAAAAACAGTAAACGACATATAAATTAAATTGTTCATCAATTTTTCGTTTATTATTTTACTATTTTATATTTTGAGAGACATTATTTACATATACTGTAATAATGGAAAAAATAATAATATATTCATATGGTATTCAAAACATTGGAGCTTTATAACAACATTAAGAAGATATGTTGCATGCCAGACCATCGAAAGCTGTAGATAGAGACTGTCACCAAGATGTAATATTTTATTTGTACTCTTCCGAGGAAAGTTAGAGGGGTTTGTTTCTAACAAGTAACATTTATATATGTCGGCCATTCTGCAGCCAAGAAACCAATTAGAAGTCTAACAATTTAATAATCAGTTCATGCAACCAAATTGGAAAATGGCACTTAAAAGCATAAATTTGAGACGATAATTATTAAGTTAATGAAAAAGAATAGGCAACCCAAAAATATATTCACTTGTTCATAAATGATATAATCAATTATTTCACACATTAGTTAAAAAAATTAATTAATGCCAGAAATAGAGATGTGCAGATAACCAAAGCATCAACAAATTAACGATTAAACTAACAAACTTGAAATAGATCGATCCAACCTGCTGTTGGAGAATGCAAAAGTGTCATTTATTTATTTTTTCCATTATTGGTTTGTTTGTAGCTTAAATAAGAGAAAACTTTACTTTATTTACAACTGTCTGTAATCCAATATTAGGTAAAATCAATAATTTTTATTTAGAGTTACAATAAAATTGTTTGTCTTTTCTTAATTTTGAAAAGATAGATGATCTCAAAATTATAATAATTTTTAATCGGTCAAATTTCTTAAATTATGAGTTAAAATTATTTAAAAAATTAATTAACTTATTAATTTTGACAATTAATAAGTTAATGATAAATTAAATAAACTTATACGGTCAAAAATAAATAAATTAAAAATATTTTCACAGTTCAATCTAACTCAACTCATCGACGCCTCTACACTATTGTATATTTGTGTGGTCATATTCCTAAATCGATGAGACGTTATATAAATACGTCCACTAAGGTATATATATATATATATATATATATATATATATATAATCGATTCATTGTCGATTCATTGTACAATGACTGAACCAAAAAGTGATTTGATAAAAAGTTAAAAAAGGTTTGTGCTAGCTTATAGGCGGCTCTCTCACTCTCCCTCTCTCTCTCTCTCTCTTTCTCTCTCTTAAAGTCTGGTTGAGTTTTTTTAGATATAAAATAAATATATTTTGATAATTTAAATTATTTATTTTATTATTTTTAATTTATATATTATTACGATAAAAAATTAAATTAATTAGATATAATTAACTATCAAAACAAATCACATTTGTGATAATAAAATGAATAATTAAATAGATATTATAATTTGTTTTCATTAACACAAATGTTATTTATTTTGGCAGTTAACGATATCGAATTAATTTAATTTTTTATAATTATAATATATAAATTAAAAATAATACAATAAACGGCTCAGATCATCAAAATTTATTTATTTTAAATCCAAAAAAATTCAAACATATTCTCTCCTGTCCATAACATAACTGCTGAGAAGCTTCTCCCTAATTAAGACTCCCAAGTTGCAAACTTATCCCCGAACGTGATTCACTAGAGAGACGGAAAGTAAGTAGTGATGTTGCAATTAGTTTGTTTTAGTATATTATATACACTTAATTTTAGCCAAAGTTATAATTTTTTACCTACACTTTAACCGAAAATAAATACTTATTTTGATTTGTGTTCAAAATATGTGAAAAATATTTAATTTATTGAATATAACCTCTGTCATATACTACGAGTGCACATATATGTAACATATTTTTGAGTGTTTGATTGTTAGTGGGAATTCAAGTCGAAATATAATTTTGACAAAAGTTTAAATTTTAAATGTTCATAAGCATGATATCGAGACGCAGTCTGAGTCTTCACACACAATTAGTCCAGGTATGTGAGAAGTTGTTTGTAAAGATGATAATAACCAAAAAATTGTATAAATTAATTGTCGGGAGTAAAAAGTTTACAGTTTTATTTTAAAATTCTCAAAAATGCACGTGATTTATGTTTTTTTGTATCATCTCTAGAAACCCTTACGAGTCTAAAACTCGCCACTAGGGGTAACCTAAGGGTTTAAAGGTTTATTGCACATACTAAATGCAATCGTGTATCCTACAAAAATAAATTTTAGTTAGATTAGTTTAATTGTCTTTTATTTTTGTTTTGCTCGATGACTAAGTTATGGGGTGTGATGATGTATAAAAGCGTCGATCAAATCTTGCAAATTACATTAGCTAACACTCGATTTTATGTTTATTAATATATTTTATTAGTATTTCAATGTTAGCATCAAATGTGGTAAGATAATGAATAACCAAGCCTAAAATAGGTCAAAAACTGTCAAAGGTTAATAATTCTAAAGTAGAAGTCAAATGCTCAAAATAACATTATTTCGGTTACATCTCGGGACCCGAAGATTTGGCACTATGAGATTAAAGAGTGGTAATTTATATATAAAGCTCAACGTGCTAGAAAATTGGTAAAAAAGTTCAACGGTAAAGAAAACAATATTTCAAAAGATGGTTAGTAAAAAACATGAGAAAAACGTGTAAAGAAAACTAGCATACTCTCACCATTTTTATCATGTCTTTTTTTATAAATAAAATTTTAATACGAGAGAAGAACCATTAGAAAGTAAATTTTTGGGATTTCAATTTAGATGTAAGAATGATCCTATTTAGAGTTCGGATGAAAAAGTTATGTTCAATTAAAGTCGACACACCAAAGTAATCGTGATTCTGTGAATTTTCGTCCATAAGAAAATACGGGCATTCGTACGAATTAAGATAAAAAGAAAAACATCTGGACGGATCAGAAACTTTTATGTGGCATAAAACTTTACAACTCTAGAACGTGAGTTATTCCTATATATAGGCATATGGGGCAACTAAATAATCATCTTAAATACATCATTCCAGACCTAAAAGTAGTGACGGCGAAAGATCGAAAAGTGACGAGAAGACAAAGATAGAGGTTCGAAAATTCTGTCTTCTTCAAACTCTTCATATATTCAAACCGAATAATGAGCAACTAAACTTCTTTTTCCTAGGGTTTTAAGTTGGAAAATTATAATTCTGTCTCATAGTTCCTAGGAAATGATACTTGAATTTAACTGCTATTCTATCAAATAGTTGTTAATAATTTTAGAATTTTATTACTATTTTTATTGGTACGGTACGACAATAAATTACTCGATCATCTCATTTATTATTTCACTATTTTATATTTTGAGAGATATTATTTACATATACCGTAATAATAGAAAAAATAATAACATATTCATATGATATTCAAAACATTGGATCAATATAACAACATTAAGAAGATATGTTGCATGCCAGACCATCGAAAGCTGTAGATAGAGACTATGATGGCACTTAAAAGCATAAATTTGAGACGATAATTATTCAACTTTGCTTTGGTAATTTAGTTTTAAGTTGTTTTTTATTTTAAATTAAAAAATTAAAAAATTTATTTAGTTAAAAAAATAGTGACTTTTAAGCTACCAAAAAAATCAAATAAGCTCAATGTGAAATTATATAGTTGCCTTTCACTTAAATGAGTTGAAATATGATTGTTTGGTTAAAATTTGTGTAATTTTATATATAAAAAGATAAAATTAAAAATTATTATAAAAAAAACTAAAAAACAAACAGGGTAAAATTAGGAGTTAAAAAATAATACTTTTTAGCTTTTTAAACTTTAAGTCAAAAATTAAAAAATTAACTTTAAACCTATTTAAAGTCGATAACCAAACAAAGGTTAAGTTAATGAAAAATAATAGGCAACCCAAAAATATATTCACTTGTTCACTTCATTGTTTTTTTCTTTTATCTCGATCCAAACTTATCATAAATGAGGTAATCAATTATTTCACGCATTAGTCAGAAAAATTATTTAATAACTAAAGATGTGAAGAAAACCTGTTAACTCACTTAAACCCACTTGGACCTGATTGACAATCTAAGTATTTTGGCTTTTTAATTAGTTAAAAATATTAAAAAATTAAAATTATTCATTTGATAAAAAAATAAAAAAATAAAATTAAAATACAAACTTTCAAAATATTTTATTCAAATTCTTACTACTTATAAGTACAATAATACTTTTTATTCATATTTTATTTATTACTAGTACCAACTATATATAATTGTTAATATCAAATATATAAAAAGGTAAAATTGTCTACTTTAAACAAAAAATAAAAAAATTAATTTTTTACTCAAATAATCAACTTAAAAAATGTTAGCTTAAAAACTATGTTACTAAACAATTTATTTTAAATTTACTTCAGCTTTTTAACTAAAAACGTAAAAAAATAAAAAAAAATTAACTTTTAAACTAGTTGTCAATTAGGACCTAAATAATATATTTAAGTTGGGAGAGTTGGGTGCAATTTATAATTTGACAACTTCTCACTCAATCCAGTTCACTTAAAATATATTGGAAGACTTTAGAAATGCTATTGCTAGTAACTTTTAGTTTCTGCTATTAATTTTTAGTTATAAGTTATATATTTTTTTAAACATTCACAACTTCTACTACAACTTATAATTACTTTTTCTTCTATTTTATATACAAGTTATAATTTTTATTAAAATTTATAATTTTTACTATAAATTATAATTTATAAGCTATTAACAATAATTTTACTAAACACCACCATTATATTATTATGTTTTTACATATAACAAATACTAATTTTCTATTTGTTAATGTGTTATAACTCACAAGCTCTAACTTTTGGAACCACTCAAATAAGTGCCAAAGCATTAATTGGTTGATGGAGATTGAGTGTGTTTAGTATTGCTAAAATTAATAATTTATAGAATATAATTTATAATAAAAATTATAACTACTTAGTAAATATTATAGTTTGTAGTTAAAATAGAAGAAAGAGTAATTATAATTTTATTTTAATAAGTTTTTATCTCGATTTTGATTCTCAATATAAAAATTGAGTTCGAAATGGCATTGTAATACAAATTCAGCATCAAAGATACCAATTTGGCCTACATTTTTTGCAACAGGTAAACCTGTGCATACTCCAATTGAGTTAGGCACTTTACTACATTTTTTCGAGTTAGCATATTAAGCATCGATGTTTTCTCTAATTGAGTATCGATTTTACATTAACTGATTTGAGGAAAGCACAAATATAAGAGGAGATCTAATAACTTATGAAAGCATTGATTAACAAAGATATTAAGAAATTAGCAATTTTAAGCCAATAGTTAATGTTCTTTTTTGGAAAAACAAAATGAATCAAAGTTAGTTGGTAAGAATGTGAGAAAATTTCACCTACTTTAATTAGAATTGATTTAAGTAATAGTAGACCACCAAGGTGTTAGCCGTTTCAGACTAACAATAGCCATAAAAATATACTATCGAAATACTTGGTCCTATAGGAGCAGTAGCAATGGTGGTGGTTCAATCATCTTTAATGATTTTTTGTTTTGTTTTGTTTCATTTCGTTTTTTCCTCCGAAAGTCAACTCATTGGTCATAGCTTATAATTATATATAGTTCTTATTTTCTTTCTCTGTGATTGTAGAAATTGCAATGTATGGTATTCAGATACACTTTCATGTCTCTTATATGCCATGATTATGATGACTACTGGTGTTAAATTGCGTATAATGATTGGGGTGTTTGTCCCAAGCTTGCAAAATATTTTGAGAATAATCTACTATATTCAATTTTTTTGGTAAACTTTATAGTGACAGATGTTTCTTTCGGTGTTTAAACACATTTTTTGTTTGTATCGTTAAGATCCTTTCTTTTGAGTTAAAAAATATGACGTATTTTGCATACTTTCTCAATAATGTTCCTATTTATTTTATTTTTCTATTTTGATTTGTAATGTGATTCTGGAAATTGATTTTATTCATTTTTTTGTTTTGTTTCAGGAGTGACTATCATTTTGAAAAAAAATAAAGTCATTGACTATTGTCTCAAAAACATGTTGCTTTCCATCACTCTGTTTCAATGGATCATTATTGAACTTGGTATTTTTTTTTCTCCGTTTAAACTTTTAAGACTTTTGTTTTTAATTGGTAGTATAAAAATTATTAAGTCTAACTCATGTTGTTGGTTAGTTTGGCTGGTTAATAGTATGACAAGTTGATTGGGTTACATTATATTCATATTATGCTGGTATTTATCTTTACGTAGAAAAACTTTGTTAGATTATTTTTTAACAAAGATTTTGTTGGCAAAATATAACACAAGATATGCTCGGTAGTCTAGAAAATACATATTTATTAACTTTCAACGATTGTAACATACTGAATTTACATAAAACGAAAATACAGAAAATAAAATGAATAGAATACGCAAACCGAGTCCTGCATACACAGTTTCCTTAAGAATGATTCATCGCCTAGCGAGGGTGCTGTAGGTATTTCTACTGACGTCACTCTCCCAGGATAAAACAGTTGACCCGAACGTTGGAACACCTCTAAAGATTGACTACTTGAATACGCCTCGTCTGTCTTTTTCTATCTCACAACTTGCAATTTCACTGTATTCTTGTATTCACTTTTATGCAGAATACCAGAGAAGTTCTTATATAAAATTTCTCTCTAAGGGTTACAAACCAGAATTTAATAGAAAAATAAATCTAAAAAATTAATTTTGTACATGAATGCAGGAAATGATGTTTGGCAACGTGTTCTCACTAATAAGAAAACCCATTTTTTTACTTATTTGTTATCTATTTTATAATGTTGTTACTCTTAATGTTAATTCTCTTAATTGTTATGGAGAATTCTGATCTTATATTCAAATTATGTTCTAAGGATTAATCTTAATTGTTGTACAGAATTGAGTTAATATTTTATGACACTCCAACAAAGTTAATTTCTAGCTTTTTTTTGGGTTAGCTAAGGTTGAAGGGGAAAAAGTTAACGGTGAAAAGAGGGAAAGATAGTGGATGGGTTTCAACCATTATTAATTGTTGTGGGTGTGAGCTTTTTTATTTCTTATTTTTGCTTTTGTTTTACTATATAATTTTCATTAGTTTTGTATTGGGGTGCACACAAGAGTCCCAAGAAACTCGAAAATTGAACTAATCTGACCCCTATGAGTGGGGTTGATTTGATTTTTATAAGTAATTGATTTGGTTCTGAATACCAAAAAAGACAAACTAATAATATTGATTCAGTTCTTGAGTTAGTTTATGATTAACCCGAACTAACCTAAGAACCAAACTTGTACAGACCCAATTAGCGCGCGCGCGCACACACAGACACACACACACGTAAGAAATAAAAAAAATATTAACCATTAGATATTACATATATAGTGAAGGGACCACCCCTCTGCCGGATTCCGCACCAAGATATTGTCCGATTTTCGCCACTTGGGCACACACGATTTTGTTTTTTCTCTTAAGAAAATGCATCTTGGTAGGTTGATGGTGTAGCACACCTTATAAGATAAGTTGAGAGCCCCTAGCAGGGCAATGTGGGATTCTATCCCTTTACATTACCTCTCAACGTGTGGATTCACGTGGTGGAACTAGAGTTCTTACAGACGGCGCCAATTGAAGGGACGACTCCTCTGCTGAATCCCGTACCAAGATATTGCTCGATTTTCGCCACTTGGGCACACTCGATTTTGTTCTTCCTCTTAAGAAAAAATTCCTTGGTGGGTTGAGGGTGTAGCACACCTTATAAAGTGAGTTGAGAGCCCCTAACTTGGTAATGTGGGATTCTATCCCCCTTACATGTAGTTATTATAATATTCATATAGAAAAAAAAAATAGTTTTACAAATTAAAAAAAAAGTCATCAAATTAGATAATTATTATTAATTGTTATTTATTTGTTATATATCATTTTTATCTATAATTTTTTTGTTAGATACTTGTTATTTCTTTCACTAAATAGATTGTGAAATAATTATTTAAATTTTTATTTCATACTTTTATTATACTATATGAGTGTTAACTTTTATTTATTATTCATTTCAAACTTATAAAATTTATGCATAGTGATTTTTTTCATGCGCACAAAATAATTTTTAAAATTCACAGAACCATAGTTTCAAACCGAACCAATCCAATTTTTATTGGTCTGGTTTGGTATGTTCTACAATATGATTGGGTTAGTTTTGGGTCCAAACAATTAGAACCGATAAAAATTAGTTCAGTCCTAAATTTAATATGAAGTCGAATCAAACCGACCTATGTGCACCTTTAGTTCTGTATAGTATTTTATTGACTTATTAGATTCTTTAATTTATGGCTCTTCTCTTGTAATTTTTCATTGCTTTTTCTACACGGGTTACAAATAATCTTATTTAAGGTTAAGTGTGTGTGACTGAAAACCGTTAGTAGTGTTTAGAGGTTGATAATTAAATTTAAATTGTGATTAAATTGATTTTTAAGTATGTTATTTTTTAATAATTTTTTTGTATAATTCTAAGTGTTTTTTTGGCATAAATTAATTATATATATATTTTTTAATAGTATTTAAATAAGATAGTTAGTATTTTTAAGATGAGCTACGCTTAGAAAAATAAAATTTTAATAATAATTAATTATTTAAATATATAACTCGTGTTTTAACATTGTCATAAATTAACACGAATTATATTTTTTTTTAAAAACCTATTATAATTGCATTTAAACACAAATCGTCCTTAGTATTTATAAAGGGATGAGACTTAAATAAATAAGTACACTCATATATGGTATAATATATATTATATATTATATATTAATATAGAAAAGAACAACTACTTGATTCATTGATCCATTTATGAACCAAAAAGTGTAAAGGTTTGTCCTAGCTTGTTGGGAATGGAGATGGTGATAGCGGCTAAAAAGGACAGTATTGTGTTGTGTTTTATTTGTTATTAATTTTTAAATATATTTTTATAATTAAATTTATTTATTACTTATAACTCTTTGAATTTGTTATTTATATAAATATTCAAATTGATTCAATATATATATAGTTAAGTGATTAAATAATATTTATTTAATATTATTTATTTACAAAATAAAATTTATGAGATATTATTTAAACACTTAGTTATAAATATTAAATTAATTTAAATTTTTATATAAATAATAAATTTAACAAATTTTAAATAATAAATAAATTCAATTATAAAAATACATTTAAAAATTAAATAACAAACAAAGTACAACACGGTATTGTAATTTTTAGCACAGCACCCTCTCTTTTCCGAGGTTATTGGGCTCTCTCTCTCTCTCTCTTACGTATGCTTCTTAGCAACTATCTTTTCATTATTAATACTTCAAAGTTGCAACCTTATCCCCGAACGTGATTCACAAGAGAGACGGAAAGTGAACGGTGTGTGTCGGTCAAAATGAGGGCGGGTAGGAATTTTTTTTTCTTTTGCAAAAATAAATTGTATTAAAATATTAAATTTGAGAGGCCAAATTTAATATTTTTTCGTCACATTTAAGTAAAGATTTTTTTATAAACTTCTTAATTATAAGTATCGAATTAATTTAAATTTATTTATATTTAAATCAAAAAAAATTTCATTCTTATAATAATTTCACTCAAAACTAATGCTAATTTAGTAACACGGTCAATTAGTGAATTACCTATACTCAGTGGCAGAACCAATTAAGTCCAGAGAGAGAACACGTGTCTTCTCTTATTTTTTGTTTTCTATACACTGTTATATAAAAATAAAATTATAATAGGTATTCATAAAATTTATTTATTTAGTGTCTCTTTTAAATATAAAATTATTTTATTATTTTAAGTTTTTAAAAAATATTTTCAATAAGGGGTCTTAAAATGACAAGTTTTGAAAAATATTCATTTTAAAAGCTTTACTGGGTTCGAATTTTTATTCAATTTTCTAATTATAAATTTTATTTATTTGCTGCTCATCAAAAAAATTTTTTAATATAGAATAGAATATCTTTTATTATTGAAATATTATATGAATTATAATATTCTTAAAAAAATAAATTACAAAAGTTGTTGAGTCTTTTAAATATTACAAAATATTTAAATGGATAAAATAAGTTAATAAAAAACATTTAAACTGACACTATAATGTTTTAGTTAGTTTGATCAATATATTTTTTACCCAAAATAAATAAATATAAAAAAATTTGTCACAATTTTTATATTTATTAATAATTGTTTAAGTTTTAGCAATACTTGATTAGACAAAAATTAATACTTCAAATTAATTAGTACCACTTCTAAATTAGATTTTAAACTCGGCACTACCTAACTCTAAGTACATAAGTGAAGGAGCATGAGCTTAAAAAAGTAATTATTTAATGCTTTCGTAGTGTAATATAATAAATTTGTGTGGTATTTTTACTTAATATGATAATAACAAGATAAATTTTACAGCATGTATATGTACGTAATAATTTATATTTGTTAAATAATTAAAAAACAAAAAATAACTTATAAAATATAATTTATAATTATTTATTTATTAAAAATATCACATAATATTACTTATACAATATTCTAAAAATATTTATAATTTATAATTAAAAAAAATTACAAAGTCCACAACATAGTACGATTCCCAATCAGATTGGCTTTGGTCTTATCGGGTGATGTAACCTTTTTAATGAATTCACGCGTCTCAAGTGGATCTCATGACTCATGAGATTGCTCTAAAAAAGGTTCCAGGAGACCCGACCCACTACAAAACCACCCAACCCGAACCCGGCTGTATACCCGCGTCACCTCCCCTTCTCCCACTCTCCTTTTTTTTTTGTATTTAAAATGTTTAAGTCAATTTATACGTTTTTAATTTCACTCTCTGTTAGAATTTCACTCTCTGCTAATAGATATTTAATTAAAATTAAAATAAAATTTTATATAAATTAATCTTAAAAAATTGATATAACTTATGAAATTTTGAACATAAAACTTTAAAAAGAAATAAATTTTTAAATTTCAAACTTTAACCACTAGATCAATCTCTCTCTCTCTCTTTATTTATATATATATATATATGGAAACTAACTAAAACTTTAATTGTTGAATCTTTTAGCACATTTAATCTATTTTAATATTTTTAAAGTTTTTAAGTTGTTTTCCAAGTTTTGGGAAATAAAGACACTACTATTTAATGTGAGCTAATTTTATAAAAAAATTTAGGAAAATTTAAGATTAGGTCCTCTTTTTGGTAGTAAAATTAATTTTAGTCCCATTTAATTTTTTTTATTAGGATTAGTCATGTTTCAATTTTAATTTTCTAAAATACCCTTAAATCATATCTTTAGAAATTTATTTTTGACCAAATCCCTTTCTAAACGGGAATCAAAAATTCTATCCCATAAATTTCTTCTAAATCTCTCTAAAAAAAATTTTCTAAAATTTCGCACCATAATCACCACAACTTTAACTCTATTGCCATCTTTATCCTCTGTTGTCGTCGTCATCATCATCGACGTCGCAAAAATATAATATTAAATCATGAGATGTATTCTGAAAATTGCATTGTTATTTCAACGTATCACTTTTAGTATAACTGATAAATGTATCAGTAGAATACAGGTAAGAAAGTGCACTGTAATTTGAATTGATAATTGTATCAATTGAATATGCATTCTGAAAATTGCACTGTCAGAACAACTGATAAATGTATCAATAGAATGCAGATTTAGAAAAATACACTGTTATGTGAACTGATAACTGTATCGGTTGAATATGTATTTTAAAAATTACACTGTTTGAGCAACTGATAAATATATCATTTGTTGTCCGAATCTGTAATTTGCATTATTGTTGCAACTAATACATTTATCTTTCGAGTTTAAATTATAAAATTTTGTAAGACTGCTAAAATTATCATATTCCATGTCTGCGCAAAGCACGTACCCTACCAGCACAAGGACGGCGACCCACAGCGAGATGGAAACGGCCATTGCCGCTCCCTCGAAGCCAAGACGCGTCCAGTAAACCAACGCGTACGTGACGCCGCAGTGGAGGATCAGCGGTAGCACCGACCACAAAACCAGCGGCGCCACCATGCTATGCGTCTGGAGAAACCTCAGAATGTTGTGCAAAAACCCGTACGCGAAGAGTCCCGACATGAGGAACCTGATGTAGAGAGCGACGACTTTTGATATCTGAGGGTCTTGGCGGAGGAAGACGATGATGGGTTTAGAGAAGAACCAGAAGAGTGAGATGATGGTGGAGAAGATGAGAGAGATGATACAAGATGCCTGTAAGTAACTCCTACCTACAAAAATAGAAAGTGGAATATTTTTCTTATAACACAATAATATATGAAGTAAGTGCACCCTACAAACAGGGATTCAAATGAAAAGTTAGCACCGGTTTAAAAGGAAATAATTGTTAAATGGGATAATAAATTCTTACAATTAAAGAATTCAAATACAAACAATATATAGCACCGATTGAAAATGACATAATAAATAAATTTGATAATAAATTCCTACAATCAATGAATTCAAATACAAACAATATAACTGGTTAAAAAGGACATAACCGTCCTAAATATCATAAAATTTAAAAAAAGGACCAAATCTAATACAAAAAATACTGTGGGACTAAAACTCTTACATTCTTAAAAAACGAGATTAAAACTTAATTAATCCATAAATTCACTACTATCTTTTCGTTGTTTATTACGTACTCTTTGTCACATTATTAAAGTAATTTTTCACCATTGTCGATGATTTTTTAATAATCGTCTAATATTTTTTTGAAAATTTTCTAATGACTTCTTCAACGAATTTTCAAGCACTTACAGAACAAATAAATATTACGATTTATTGTATTTGAACAAAAAAAAGTATTTGTATTCATAAGATTATACAACATATACTATTATTGACCCCTTTGCCCCTACTACTGCCAAATAAAATATTAAATCTTTTTATTTGAATAAATAAATTTATCTATATTTAAAGTAGTTGTCAAAAAATTATGAGAGAAAGTCGTTATAATTAGTCGAATGTAGTTGTTGGAATATTAGATTGATTAGATTGATTTTATTCTGATTTGGTTTCTTTTATTATTTATCCATATTCGCCTATAAATAGGCCATATATTGTACAGTTTCAATAGACAGAAAGTATACAGTTATTTTACTTTTTTTAATTTCTTCATGGTATCAAAACTACGTTCTTGTAGCCTGTAGTATTTTTTTCGGCGACGTCGCGGTGATGGGACACCACTGGCCACATCACCGCGACGACACAAGGTGTTACCACCTGCCCTCTCACCGCCCAGTCGCGGCAGCACCAGCCATCTTCACCGCCTTCGCGTCGCCGCCGCTTGCCATCGTCGCCTACTGTCGCTGCCTGAAGCTCCGCTGC
>JAOTRH010079769.1:0-17272 GCA_034768845.1 Heliamphora exappendiculata
CTTTGCAATAGGAGGTGTAAGTTAGCATATTCCTTAATAAAGTTCAAAACAACCAACAATACTCGTTCAAAAGTTATTTGTTCCACATTAATTGGTCAATGTTAATCCAATATTGCATGCATTGCACGCCGCCAATGCCGTAAAAACACAGGCAACACATGAAAGTATCAAGGTTGGAGAGCTTCCCCCTGATGAGCATATTGACTCTTAGCAACCTTCTATGATCAACCAAATCACGTTTTTTGTTTTTGAATTTATAAAATTACAAAATAGAGAAATTTTGGGAAATGTCCTATTATTAGTTGATATTTTAGCATTAGTTATAATTAATTTTTTTAAATAAATTTATTCCGACAATATTAATATTTATTCAAAATACCTTTAAATTAAATCTTCAAAAGATTTTATTGGCTAAATTCCTTCATAAATTTGAATAAAAAATTCCATCCAAAAAATTATCCAAAATTTTCTAAAAAATCTCGCGTCGCAACCACCACAACTCTAACTCCGTCGCCGACTTTATTCACCGTCATCGTCATCGCCGACTTTATCTTCTCCAGTACCAATGTCAGCCTCCTTCTCCGGCGATCTACTCCGCTTTCTCCAGCACTGATATCTAGCGCTGATCTTTTCATTACATTAAACTGATAAATTTATCAGTTTAAAATTTTTAAAAATTTCTCGTTCCGTTAAACTGAGAAATTTTTCTTAAGAGAATTTCTTGAGAAAATTAAAGTGATAAATTTATCAATTAAAGTGATAAATTTCTCATCGCAATGGAGACGCCTGTGATGGAATAGTGATAAATTAAAGTGTTAAATTTCTCACAGTAATTGCGACGCCGGTGTTGGAGGAGACAAGATATGGAGGAATGAGCGACAGCAGCGGAGAAGTTTAGATCTGAAAGAGGAAGGAGCGGCGACAACGAAGAAGTTTAAATCCAGAAAATGAAGGAGGGGCGGGGACGAAGGAGTCTAGATCTGGGCGGAGCAGCAGCGGCAAGATCTTGAGTTAGTAGTGGCAACGGATGACAACTGAGCAACATTCATATTTGTGTGGTGTTCGTATTGACGAATGAGCGATGACATCGACAAATGTCGACATAGAAGAAGAAGTGATCAGTGGTTGAATGGAGGAAGAGAAGGGGCGATGACGGTTGCGGTAGCTAGGGATGGCAACGCGAGAGAAAAAGTTGGTGCTATTAGGGTTTCATACTGGTCTTCCACATTGATTTGTAAAGTTTTATATCAATTATTGATTATTATAAGGATAAAGTCCCTATATTGGGTAAATTCAAAATTCTCATGTCGAAGTCTTATATTTTATAATTGTAAATTCAACAAATGTGATAAAATGAGAAGTAAAATATCTTAAACTAGGACAAATTAGTCATAAAAAATTATCTTAATTTATGGTGGGACTAAAATTAGTCATAAAAGACTAGGCTTTTGCCGGCTAACGTTGTGGTCGCCGAAATATTTGGTCAGTAAAAGCTTTTGGCGACTAAATAATGACATTTGCGACCAAAGTTATGGTCGTCGAAAGTGTTTTTTCTTGTAGTGATTTGTGTGGTGAGATTAAGAGGTTTACTTTTTAGGTAAATATCAGAATGTTTATGTAAGTGGTTAGTGCTACTTGATGTGTTACCCGAAAAATATTATTATAAATTTTATATTTTGCTTTAACAGTTACGGTACCATTAGTATTTTTTCAAAAAAAAAATTAAAGTTTTTTCACACATTTGAAATATTTTTGCTAGATGAACCTACAGATGCAGATGTAACAGTAGATGTTGATAAATCAGTGAGCGGATTAGGAATATGAGTAGGGGGAGTGAAATTAGAACTATTATGTGAAAATGTAAAAATGTCTTCTTCTTCATCAACGAAAAATATATTTAAATCTATAAATAAAATAAAAAATATAATTTTTTAAGGCGAAATAAAATTAGAAAATAGAGAATAGAATAGTAGAAAAAAGTAAATTAAACTTAAATTTTTAAATCAAAATAAAATTTAATTTTTTAAAGAAGTTAATTAGAATTTAAAAAAATATATTCAAATAAATTAAATATTGTAAAAAATAAATTAAAATAAAAAAATAAAGTAAATCGAATTAATAAACTACGTTCTATAATTTTAATCTCGATTAATTTGTATTTTGATCTTGATCTTAATTCTTAATATTTAATTGTTGATTCGCCAACAGTTGCACCGAACTCGAATATCACTGATTCACTGATTAATTAGAGAGTAAAGAGTAAAGAGATTTGTGAATGAAATTAGAGAGAATAGGAACCCTATTTATAAATATATATATATAATTTTTAAAAAAAATAAAAAAATTAAAACTAATCGTTGGACTGATCGAGCCAAGTTATTCCAAACAAACACTTAATCTCGATCTTTCATTTTAAACCATAACAATTTAAGTTACTCGTTTAAAATTTGTGATTGTTAGAGGCGTCAAGTTCTACCGATCACAAATTTTGGACAAGTTTAAAACTGGGCAAAGTGAGCAGGCATCGGACATTGGGCTTCAGGCTAAGCCAGCCCCCAAGATCGCAAATTTTGGACAAGTTTGAAACTAGGCAAAGTGAGCGAGCATGGGACACATCGGGCAGGCTAAGCCAGCCCACAAGATCGGGAGGAGGCACATGCCCAAAATTAGATGCTACGGGCTAGGATAAAGTTTAGATCTTAATCGGGTCGAACTGAACCTACACAAGGCTTGACAAGCCTTGGATAGACCTCGGACACGTGGGACATGACTTTTTTAACACCCCCAAGGCCGATTAGGAGTTTTAACAGTGGCTTTGTGACGACCTACTTTTCAACGCGTTAAGAATTTGGAGAACCAACGTACCACTTTCTCTCTCATTTCCCGCCAATTTCATCCAAACGACTATATATACATACACTTAACCTGTATATATATACAACACCCCAAAGCTAAGCCATAAACATCCAATTGTCTGAAAAAGTCATTCCTTGCTTTGAATTGATATGGAAACAACTTCCCGCGCTTTAGAAATCACGGTTATCTCCGGCGAAGGCCTTCTAGAGGACGGCCGGCGGCCGGTGAAAAAGAACGCGTTTGTCATCGTCCGGACAAACTCTTGGAACTCTCGAACGACGAAGATCGACACCGCCGGCGGCGACTACCCGACGTGGAACGAAAAGCTCGTCGTGGACATGCCGGCGCATGCGCATTTCCTGACGGTGGAGGTGCAACGCAAGACTCAATCAGGAGGAAGAGCCGTCGGAGCGGCGAGGATTCCCGTGTCGGACTTCTCCGGGGGGTATTTCCCGTTGAACTACTTGCATTTTCTGAGTTATCGGTTGAGGGACGAGAGAGGCGAGAGTAACGGGATTATTAATCTGTCGGTGAGAGTTAAGGTGCCGGAAAACACCATTAACGCCGCCGCATGCGGCGCTGCTTCGTGTTCGCAGCAGCCGTGGATGGGAGTTCCAGTGGCCGGGAAGGTTTGTGGTGGGATTGTCATCGGAGTTCCTGCGTGGAATAGGTAGTAATAAGTGCAAAATTGCATGGCATTTTACGTAGTGTGCAATTCTTATTTTAAAAAAAAAATAAAATATTAGTTTCAAAAAATAAAATATTGAATGAGAAGAGAAGAGAAGAGAAGAGGGATTAACATTTGTTGGTGGGTCATTTTAAAAATTAAAAGTGTGAGGTAAAAAAATAGAAGAAGTGAGTGATGTGTGAATTTTTTTTAATCTTTCTTTGTAATTAAAGTGATTAATATTAAAAATTTGTAAAAATGCTATTTGTTAATGGATAATTTTGAAAATTAAAAATATAAATAAATTTTAATTTTTAATTTACATTATAAAATGATTTTTTTTTTTTAATAATAGTATATATTAATCGTTGCGTGGTTTTAAGCGGTGTAGTTTGTAAGCATTACTTTTGCTCTTAAAACATTGCCGTTATTGCAATTTCAGCAATAATACAAATTCAAAAAATTTAATGAGAAATATATTTAGAATTTAAATATATTTCTTGTTAAATTTAGATTCACCCACACAATAACTTCTACAATAAACAATTAAATTTAAATAATTTATTTTGAATTTAGGATAAAATTATTGATACATTTTGTGAGTACATAACACTTTCGTTATAATTAATATGTTGAAAATAAAATAAAATGGAGGATTTACAATATTTAACAAAAGTTAAATAAATAATGGGAAATTTACTTTGTGGGTTTATTTTATGGACTTGTTGGGGGACACTTCTTGTATACTTGTTAATTATTACACAACATCATATTTTTAAATATTTTAATAAAAAAATAAAAAAATAATTTAACTTTTTTTTTCTATTTTATTAAGATCGAGACTTCGTTGTTTAACAAAAATAAAATAAATAAATAAATCCATTTTTCTCATTTAAGACCTACCATTAGAAAGTGCAAACAAACATAATTATTCATAAACAATTCAGATATAATTTAGTTAAAATTCGTTCAAGCTCATTTTGTTTAGTAAATCAGCTGTTCATAAACCCAAAATTAGCCTCATTTGCTAAACAATCTTGGCTCGTATAAGATCGAGTCAAACTTGCATAAGCTTCTAAATAGATCGTTTAATAACTTAGTTCCATTAGATACGTGCTCATTAAAATTGCATGTAAAAAATCTTGATTTTTTTATCAAATTTTCTCTCTTTCAAAAATAGCAAAAAAAAATAAAAATAAATTCAAGCTTGAACTCGAATTGACTTGTTTATTTTAATCGAGTCGCGCTCGAACATAATTATTTTTAACCTCGCCAAGTTCAAACAAAAGTGACAATTTTTCTCAAGTTAGTGATAAGCTCTAACATCATACTTTTCAAGCCTATTTGACTTAGTTAATTTACACTCTTTTATACATCATTTTCTTTCCCATTCTTCCTATTATTTAATATTATTGAGTTCATTTTATTAGCAAGATAGGAATAGAAAATATGACTTAGGTTTTAGTTTCACACAAAATATATAGAAAGGTTTATTTTCTCGTAAAAATAAGAATCAATTCTCTTATTTTTTAAAATTCTCCATTGCTTTTGCCAATAACTTATTTTCAGTTCACATAAATAAGCATAATTTAAATAAATGCAATAACTTTCTTACAACTTTTATGCTTATTAAACTAAAAATTAAAATTTCTCTATCATTTTCTTGGAGAATATTTATCCTAATCAAAACCATTACAAGAAAATAGATCTTCTTTTCTCTCACTTCACTTTCCATCATTTTTTTCTTTTTAACCAAACATGCCCATAGATTCTCGGGTATGGAATGAATTAATGAAAAACATTGTTCTTAAGTATAATCAAAAGACGAATTACCAAAGCAGCACCAGTGGCCTAGTGGTAGAATAGTACCCTACCCTAACCCCGGGTTCGACTCCCGGCTGGTGCGCAATTCAGCGGACGAGCGGTGATGACACGTGCGCCTGACGTGGCGGTAGGGTCCGCCACATCTGTCTGATATAATAAATCAGATGAAAATTGAGGCGTTGCTGAGCTCAATCTTTTTTTATTATCATTTTAGTTTTTTTTTTTCTCCTTTTGATCCTTTTATTAGTTAAAACTTTTCGTCTTCTGCATTAATATGTGTTTTTTATTTCCATGTTCAGTTTTTCATATTTTTTATTAATCTAGTTTTTTCAAGTCATCTTAAACTATATCCAAATACACATTAAGATCAAAGCGCACATCCTCTCAAAATGATAATCGGATATAAATGTAATATCTCTCTCTTTAAAATGACAATAAGGTAAGATGTGGTTTTAATTAAAATTTTCCATCTTCTGCATCAATTAAGTTTTTTTTTCCATTTTTCATATTTTTTATTAATTAAGTTTTCTCATTTAACTTTTTTATTAGTTTAGTTTTTTTATATCCATCGTTTTTAAGTGATCTTAAATTTTATCTAAATGCACATCGAAATCGAAGTGCGCTCTCTTTAAGAATGATAATCGGGTGGGACGGATATGGACATGATGTCTTTTTCTTTAAAACGGTAATAAAATAAAACGAGATATGGATGTATCTTATTTGATTAGGACAAAAACAGAGAGAGAGAGAGAGAGAGAGAGAGCCATCGAAGAGGGCGAAAAAATATTAGTTACAATATATATGTTTTAAAAGAGTAATATTAATGAGAGATAAAACTAATATAGTAAGTAAAAATAGATAATGAATGCTTAAAATTAAAAATACATATATAAAAATAAATATAGGTAAAAATAAAAGAGTAGATATAATGTTTTAAAATTTTGTCTTATTATATTTTTAAAAATAAAAATTAACTATCTATATATGTATATATATATAGTTGGGAACATAACAAGATAAGAACAAACCCAGGATTTTTGTCATGGATAAGTGCACAGATTGTTGCTGTGCATCCAAGGGATTTGATTTTTAATTTTTTTTTTTATAATTAGATATGTTTTTATGTAAAACTCGTTGACTTTTTGGTTTATATAAAAAATAAAATTAATTCCATATTTGTCACTGCATAATCGTATAACATTTGTTTAAGTGATTTATTTTAAAATTATATTATTATTTATTTATTTACATACCAATGTGATTCAATCACATAATTGTATATATATTTAATTAATTTTATTTTTATATGAATAATAAATTTAATAAGTTATACAAAATAAATAGATCTAATAATAAAAATATGCTCAAAATCAAAATGGTGAAAAAATATTTTAACGAGTTCTACATCATAAAAATATTTTTATACAAATATGAATAATAAATTTATTTTTTATGAAATTAATATTTTCTTAATCTATTCACCGAGATCTCTCAAATAGATTATATTATATATAAAAATTTGTCAAAAAAAAACAATTAAAAAAATTTATCGGCTTGAAATATCTCATTAATTTTTATTTTTAATAAAACTAATCCATAAATAAGTAGAAGAATTAAGATTTTTGCCAAAGTCTCTCTAAATTTTATCCCAAACAATTTATCAATTCATTTAAGTTACTAAAAACTCAACTATTTCATGAGAAATTTGGCGTTACATGGTTCGCCAAATGATTGAGATGTTCTTGCTCTTTTTTTTTATTGGGACTTTTAATTAAATATTTAAAAAAATGAATTTTAATGTGCAAGGTCTATCAATAAAATTTTTAACACGCGCAATTCAATCGCCTATAACACAGATAAATTTAACACAAACAGATAAATTTATATATAATGTATACAAATAAATTTATCTGTCATTCTTTTTTAGTATTGATAAATATTAGACAGATAAATTTATTTGTTAAGTTAAATAAGTACAAGTAACAGATAAATTTATCTGTTTCGTGAAACAAGCACAATTTGCTAAATAGGTTAATTTATTTGTTTCTGTTTTTTTCTAACATTGATAAATGCTATAAAGATAAATTTATCTATTTAATAAAACAAACAAAATTTGACAGATAAATTTATCTGTATACTTTATACTTGTTTTGAAAAGGTACAATATCTTTATACAGATAAATTTATTTTTTTGTTTATTTATGCAATATATATAAATTTATCAATTTACTTTATACGTGTTTTAAAAAGGTACAATATTTTTTATATAAATAAATTTATCTATATACTTATTTATGTAATACAAAAATGAATTAGCTTACAAAGCCAACCCTTTCGTGTATTTGTAAATTCACCGGTTGGATGAATTGTGAATCCATTCGCATTAGCAATCCCAACACCTAAAATGGGAATCAAACACGTTATATATGAGTCCACCGGTGAAGCAAGCTAATCCTTAGCCCAAAATTGGTATCAAACAAAGCCCATACATCTTTTCTTATACTTTTGAGCTGTAACTTTTAATATTTTTATTTATGTTTTAGAATGTTCGTGTCAATTACATCATCGCTTTGAAAATAAATTTATCTGTTTAATGAAACAAGTATACAGATAGATAAATTTATCTATCTTACATAAATAAGTATACAGATAAATTTATTTGTATACTTTATACTTGTTTTGAAAAAGTATAATATTTTTATACATATAAATTTATCAGTTTGTTTTATACGTGTTTTGAAAAGGAACAGATAAATTTATCTGTATATTTTGAAAAATGCACAGATAAATTTATCTGTTCAAGGGTCTAATTGGACCTCACGGGTTAAATCTTTTTATGATGAATGAAAAATCAAATCGACGCTATTTTAAAGACATAAGATTAATTTTTCATTTTTTTATTATAATAGTATAAATAATTTATTAGAACAAGCACAACGAATAAAGCCCGTTTAAAAATAAAAGAGCAAAATTGATGGGCTTTGGGCCCAATAATGAAAGCCCATCTTTGAAAGAAAGAAAAAGTAAAAAGAAGGGGACTAACCCATGGCAATAAATGGACCCAAGAAAAGGAATAACCTGTTATTACAAATCATGACCAAAAGAATGATATGACCACGTACGCTTTATTATTTTTATTATTATTATTATTTCTTATAAAAAAAAGTGGGATGTACGACCATTTTTTATGTTGGCATAATTTTCAAAAAAAAAAATTTAAAATTATCGAGCACAAATTTAAAATACAGAATCAATAACAAATTAATAAAATCATAATATTAATAGCATGTGTTGTATACAATTGTACTTGACAGATATAGAAGTAGAAACTTTTTTTTGCTATGATTTGTGGAGATCAATGTTGATTTTCATAGCACGATTCGATATTAAGAGTATTGATCACTGGCAGAAAGATGAATATTAGTAGGTTTAATAATACGTCACTAAACTTTACAAAGTCTTCAAAAAATATTTTTTTAGTAACAAACTAAACGTTGCCAGAAGGTTGTCCCTAAATATATCCCTCACTAAAAGTATTTTGTGACGAAATACACAAATTATCACAAAAACATATCGCCTTTAGCGACAAGTGAATGTCGTCACTGGTTATAGAGTTTTTGTGATACAATTATTTATCGCTAACAGTATTGAACAAGTGTCACTAATATGCATTATTGTCACTGAAATTTGAGTTTCTACATTAATAATTAAAAAAAAGGGCTTTTGTTGTAACAAAAGTTGGTCACAAACATTTTCTCTACAAAACTTTTTTGCGCAATGCATTAATTCAAGGACTCATGATGCATTACAGAAAACTTGCATAGCATGAGTTTGTAAATTGATAATGTATTGCACCAAAACAGAACACAGACAATCCTGCTTTGAAATGAGTTAGACCTATTCATTTCGGGTAATCAATTAATTAGTCTAGTTCTCACTTGCTATTTCGTAAATAAAACAATTCTCGCGATTCAAACCTGCGCAGAACTTGAACAAATAACACTTGTTATTGTTATTAAGAGTGTGTTTTCATGGGAATTGATGGTCTCTCATGTGAGATCATAAAAGCTGTATATATTTGCATGAGAATGGTCTCTCTTAACTGTGAGATTGGGTTGGGTCAGTTCTTCAATACAAAAAAGACAACAAAGCATGTGCTGTTGAAGGTACAATTATGAGAAAAACCAATTTGTGCCTTGTCTTATTAATTTTTAAAAAAGAAAAAGAAAAAAAAAATGAAAAGAAAAACAGTTCATAAACCACATGGGGTGTTGTTTTTGCTTGTAAATAAAGTTGGTACTGTCATGATTTCACACAGGGCCATCACTAGAGTTAATTTGGCCTTATTTGGAACCAATCTGAAAGTGGAAAAATAATTAATTGTGCATTTTCTTTCCAAAAAAAAAAAATGTTTAGTTTTTAAAAGTATGTTTGGAGCTCGATCTCGAATTCCACGATGTAAACAATTTTGACAACTCTCCGAGAAGGAAAAGTCCATGATCGATCTAGCATTTTCGATTGCTGGTTCAAAAACTATGACCTTTGACTTTGAAACTGAATGATTTTCTTATATTTGTGCGGAAATTTTATTTTGTTTCTAAATTCTTGTTTGTAACAATTCACAAATTTGTTATTATTGTTATTGTTGTTATTGTTATTATGCACTTGTGCGTGCAAATGACACTGTTGAATTCTTTCTCTTTCTTAACATATGCACAAACTTTGAAAGAGTTAAAATAAAGGAAAAGAAACATATTGGACATTCCATTCAAAAGTACAATAATTTCTTGATTAATATCCAAATATAGGTGAACAAATCTCTTCAAATTAAATCAGATGTCTAGGTGTTTGTTTGGAAACATTTATATGAAATATAAATGTTTAAACATAGTTTATCTGGTCTTAATATAAAAATGTTGAAACCTTGTTTACTTTCAATAATGGCATAATGTGAACTCCACTTTAACCTCTCATATTTTCTTTTTGTCTTTAGCCAGTGATTTGTGAATATCATTTGCTTTTAATTAATTACAATAATTTGTTCACTTTCAATAATTATGAATCCAAAGCAAAAATAGTGGCACGGATAGACGTCCCAATTCAATTATGCTAGTTTTACGCTAAAATAGATCTAGAATGTAAAAGATAAAAAAGAAAATATGTCTCGTAAAATAAATAAATGTATTAACGATATTAAGGACACTCTAAACATGACCAAAAAATTGCTCTTTCTCCCAATTCGTACTATTTCAATCCTTATTCCTTTAATAAAATAATCCTACCAATAAAAAGCAAGAGAGAAGTTTCCAAAATAACATTTTGGAAAATTAGATGTCACTGCTCCATATATTTATTATTCACACATTAAAATAGGTTCAAAGAGTAAAAAGAACAAAAAATACGATATCGATCACAATGAATATTATGAAACAAACAAATGACCAAACATTACATGCTTTTTCATATTATATCACTCTTTTTTCTGTTTTTTGTATAATAGCCACATAAATTCTACTGTTCATAAATTTCCCATGAAAACAAATTTATATTTATTTTTAGTAAAAAAAAAAAACTTTGTAAAAGTTTTTAACTAGATGGATTTAAATAGAATTCAGGCCAATTTAAATAAAATTTATTCAGCCATTATTTGGCAACCAGCTTAAAGTTGATTTTTTATCCTTTTGCTTTAAATTCCATAAAGTCAAAAAGTTAAAAAAGTCAAAAAGTTAAAAATGTCAAAAAAATTTATTTTTCAACTCAAAAGACTTTTAGCATTTTTACTTTTACATAAATTTTATATTTTTTAAAAATATCATAACTTTATTATATACATTAATTTTTTTATAAAAACTATATTTTTAAAATTTACTTGTCAAAATTTATCAAACAAGATCTATATTGAATACAAAATTATCTAAAAATAAATTTTTTAAAATTATAATAATTTTTAAGTAAAAATATATAACTTTTGACTTAAAGTTATTTTAAGCCTTTGGCTTAAAATCCACGTATATTCCGACCAAATGAACTTTTTGACCTTTTAGCTTAAAGTGGTTTAAAACCAAAAAATTAACTTAAAACCAATTGCCAAACAAACTCTTAGGGTCTGCTTGGCTTAGCTTTTAAGCCAGTTTTTTTTCAAAAAAAAAATAGTTTTTAAGCTATATTGTTTGATTTCTAAAAAAATGTAACTTTTTTTTCATCTCTTAATCTAATAAAAAAGCAATATATATCTTAAACACCTCGACTTTCTTTCTAACAAAATTATTATAATACGCTTACATAAAAAATTAATCCTACTCACAAAACAAAAAAAATCGTGCCAATATTTTAACCCTTACAACTTCAAAATTAAAAGTAAAAATATTTTAAACATTTTAATAAAAAATAAAAAAAGTAAAAAAATTATTATAAAAAATTAATTCAAACACTCTAACTTTTTTTTTTTAAAATTAAATTTTTTAAAAACTAAACTTAAAAATTATCTCAAACAAGACACTTAGTATTTTATTTTATTACTTCTAATTAACATTATTATAGTTCTTTTTTCGAAAAAGTTGACACGATGGTCCTTCCAATTAATGGCAACGAAGAGTTTTGAGTTTTTACTTTATATTTATATTGTTAAATGCGACACAAGATTCACACCCATCCACCCCCCGCCCCCCCTCTATATTTCTTTCACTCTCCTCAATCCCACCTTTCAAATTTGAAAGTAACTTAACAGTTGAATAGCGTTATGGTCCCGTTTCAAATAATTACTTATTTATTTATTTTTATTTTTAATATTTTTTATTTTTTAATTAAATTATTATACTTTTTAATATTTCTTAACAAGATGTATTAAAAAATAATTTTTTTGATCAAAATATATAAAAAGATAAAAAAAAAACAAAAATAAACAATCCATTGATTATGTGTCATGAACTTAATAGTACATTTTTTTATCGTAATATATTGAATGTCATTAAATTATATAAGAATTTTAAAATATGAAAATTCAGGCCTTAATTGACAATCTTGGAATTTTGATTTTTTGGCTAAAAATGCTAAAAAATTAAAGTTGTTCATTTGGCAAAAAAGTTAAAAAGTCAAAAAATCAAATCAAAACACAAATTTTTATAATATTCTATTTAAACTCTCATCACTTTTAAAATACAGTAATATTTTTTATTCATAATTTATTTACTACCACTACAAACTATATATAATTGTTAATATTAAATATATAAAATAATAAAAAAAATTGCTTACTTTGATCTAAAAATCAATTTCAAAGAATTATCTTAAAACCTAAGTCACCAAATAATTTATTTTAGATGTGGTGGCTAGCTCAAAGACTTGAGCTACTTTGCCCCATATCTATCATCCAGAGTTTCATTTTTGGGGCCTCATTCTCCATTTACCTAGCCAAAAATAATAATAATAATAATAATTTACTTTATATCTATTTTAGTTTTTTAATTAAAAATATAAAAAAAAAATTTAACTTTTAAATTAGTTCTTGATAAGAGCCTGAATATATCAATTGATTTTCAATGTATTAACCTAGGAAGAAATGCTACTTTAGGAATAGGCAATCCATTGCCATTATATAAATGTGGTCTTAGGTCTATACTCTATAGCCCTTCTTCAACCAATGCCTATAATGTCAAATAATTCAATTAAAGTTCCTCTTTAATTATCCCTCCCTTTTGGTTGCCTTGTGATTATATTTTTCATCATCCCTTTACTAGCATATTTCTTCTTATTATTCTTATTATTTTTATAAAAAATAATTGTTCAAAATTTAAACCCTAGACTTCCTTAACAAAGAACCTTTAAGAATCCTTATTACTTTTGTAACTCTTTTTTGTTTAAAATTTAAACCCTTGACTTCCTTAATAAAGTACTTTAAGAACCTAATTGCATTAATGAAACTATTTCTTAGAAAGCAAAAAAAAAATCAAAAAAGTTTAATGTACCCAATCAAAAATGACTAAAAACACTAGGCTTAATTCTATTTAGTTCTTTTGTTCGAATTAAACTACTTTTTGTGTAGTGTGAACATGTTTTCGTCTTAAAACAACAATCTTATATTTTCAAAGGATTGAACTTTTTTCGAGTTCACATTATGGACTGTACTATGCAATTATAGCGCGTGAGACTCATTCTTATTTTAAATTAGTTGAATATAGCTATATATATGAACATCACATTTGTTTCGAAAAAAATAAATGATGTTTCTTATTTACGCTTTATTTTTTGAAAATAAATATTATTTGTTCTTGTGATGAACGGTATTTAATTAACTTTATTTTTTACATGAATAATATATATATATATATATATATATTGTGAGCAGATGCCAATTTTGAAAAATTGAGTCCTTCACTCGAAAAAAAGAGTGGTCCTAACTCCTAAGTCTCAAATTTTTCTTAGGCTTTGTTCAATTGTTAAGAAAGTCATACGATAAAGTATTTTAAAGAAAAAATGAAGTGAAGGAATATATATATATATATATATATATATATAAATAAAGGAATTAGTTTCTATCACTTGTTTAGTTTGTAAAAAAATTGATAAAAAATTTAATTTTCAACTTTCTGGTGATACATAATTTTATACATTTTATAGGACTTGTTTTATAGGAAAATGTTTTTCGTAAAAAAATTATTTTTTAAGACATATTTTCTTGCATTAACTGAGTACACATGTATAAAAATGAAATAATAATTATTTTTTTCTGTTAAATGAATGAAGCCTTAATGATACAAGGTGATGGAAAATGCATATAATTCGTATAATTAAGAGTGAGAGAGAAAAGTAACAAAATTTCTAAATAGAGGGTTTTGTGCGCTTTCAAACTATAACCGCATAACGGTTAAGTCATATTTTTATTTTGTTAAATAATTAAGAGGGTCAACTTGACCTCAAAAGGCTAATCATTACAAGTTATTTAATATGCTAGAAATATTGTATCAACATATTAATATTTCGTGCTAAACTAATATACACGCGTTAACGGTTTAACCTATGCTTAGTTTAATTTATTTTAATTTTTTTTTTTGCTTAAAAACTTTTTAAAAAGCCCACTAATTTGGCTTCTTCTTCAAACTAATTCGCTTTTTCACATTTTTTTACATCTACTTTTTTATAAAAGAGTTAAAAAATTTAAAATTTTACAAAAAAAAAATTAAGCCAAACACCAGCTAAATTTTTTAAAAAGGACCCTACGTTATAAAAATTATTATTATTATTTGTTTGCATAATTTTACACTAAGATATATATATATAGTTTATCAGCTTATGCGTATTGATTGAATACAACACCTAATTATGATATTCTCAATTCACTTATTAATTTCTTGGAACACTTACATAAATTTGTTGTCTTTAACTAAGATGTGCAAATTAGACTAAAAAGTATGTGAAATTTATCGTTTTGATTTTGTGTTTTTAAATAACCAATCCCACGCCAAGGCTTTCATAGTTTAACAAATGGGAATTTTTAGTAATAAATAAATAAATAAATAAATGGTTAGAAAATTATGTGAGAATTGGGAGGTTAACATTGATAATGGTAGTTGCTAAATGGCCACTCTTGTTTGCTAAGTACACCTAATACATACATGCATTAGTACTTGTACCCTATGTATTGATTGGTGTAATTTACAAAAAAAAAAAAAAGCATTTAAATGATTCCATAAATAATAGAAAGCTATTTTTAGTTAATTTAAGTTTACATATTTACTATTTTTTGACTAAATTAAAAATGTCGTTTTTTACGTCTATTAATAGAAAAAAAGCATGTCATGTGACTTTACTAAATTTTAATATTATCTTTAGTGTTTTTGTACTAATTGAGTTGAATGGGACATACGAAACTACTATGCACGTGAAATAATGACCCAATGCTAAGAATTGGTAGGAATATATATTGCCTTAGGTAGTACAAAAATCGAAAAAAATTGATAATTTCATTTGATTTCAATTTGGTTCGATTTGAATTGAATTAATTAAAATTTTACATAATTTAATCTCACTTTTTATTAGTTAAGAATCTTTCAAAACGATATGGTTCATGATTTTTTAAAAATGTCCACAGTTCAAATCGAGCGGATCTGAATGCAAAGCATTGATGTATCCTTTTGCAATTTTAATTTACAAATTTGAGATTTTTAATTTATTTTTATTGACTTAGATGAATGTAATATTTGTTTTAATACAAGTTGTAGTTATGAAATTTATATTTGGTAACCATAAATATGTTTTGGTAAAAGGTTAAGCCTATATTTGAATTTTGGTATAGGTTTGAATTTTATTTTATTTTTAACTTCAAGCTTGTTGAGTCTCAGCAGGAATTGTGAATCCAATTATGGTTGAACTGTTTTTACGAGTTAGTTCGGGTTTGATTTTGATACGATTTGGGCATGGTTTTCAAAATTTTAAAATTATTACTATTAATTTGATTTTTAATTTTTGACAAAATCGGACCAATTCAAACGATGTGCACCCTGGAGTGACTTGTGAAATCGAAATTAATTTTTCAATCCCACGAAAAGTTTATTAATTCCAAACTGTATTGTTATTTTTATCTTTGTTTTTATTTTTCGTGTTTTTTTTAAATGAAAGGGTGAAAACGCTCACCATTCTCATTAGTTTTCACTATTGTTGGTAAAATTATATTATGTTTTTTCTTTTATCCAATTCGTTCACCAAATAAGAGACTAAGTTTGTGTTTGGCCTGACTTTTAAGTCAAATTTTTTGATTTTTTTTATTAAAAAAAGTCATTTCGTTTGAATTTCCACAAAAAAAAATCAAGTTTTTTTCAATTTTTCTCTCACAAAAAAAGCCATGATTAAACACCAAAAAGTCAAAAATTCTAAAAGTCACTAAACAAACTAATTCAAACACAGGCTAAAGATAATTAAGGTTATATGCTCATGTGTTGAGATCACTAAAATTTAGTTTTTTTAAAAAAAAAAATTTGTTTCATATATCAGGATATTCGGACTAATTTACAAGCACCTCAACTAATCTTTAAATGACTAATTCCACCGTCTATTTGCATGGGACCCAATTAAAGTTTAAAATCGAAACAAAATCTTTATACGAACAAGTTCTAAAGAGTTGGTAACACTTAAAAAATTTCGAATTTAAATCTAAGGAGGTGGAGAGAGTCATGGAGCAAATCCCAAAATTTCAAGCTTTGACATAAAAAAATTATTAAATTTTTTTTCATCTCTTTTTAAAGAAAAAAAATTGTACACATTTCAAACATAATAACTTTTTGAGTACAATGATTATAATAATCTTAATTTAAAAATTACTTGTACTCCTAATAATAAAAAAACTCGTATCAATATCTCAAACACTACCATCTAAAATATTTAAATTTTTTTTTTTTAAATTCCAAACATAGGCTAACCCCATTCTATTGAATTCAATGGATAACTAACATCGAACAAAAGAAAAAAATTGCTCATTTTTCTTAATGAATACAATTTCTTATATATGCAAAATCATTAAGAAGACTATTTATATATAGGGTAATACTAGGACCACATTTGTCAAACCATTCAATTGAGAAAAACTATGGGCATTGTTTAGAAAGGGCATTAATGTAGTCAATGCGAGCCAATAACTCATGCTTGCTAAAATTTTTCGTTAAAAACTAATATTTACAATGATTTATTCTTTATGTCATTGTGATCTGAATACTTCATCTGACTATTCAATCGATAAGAGCGACAAATACTATGTACAAATTACAAATACATAGTCAGCGCAACGGCGGACTTTTACAAAGAATTTATAACCAACCATGTACAATTCACAAAAATCCATTTTAGTCATCTATTGCATTTGAAACTCACTACATTTTGTAGATTCTACATCAAATAAATGCCTTGATTTTTTTTCTTCTTTTTGCAAATTGTTAT
>JAOTRH010079780.1:0-17271 GCA_034768845.1 Heliamphora exappendiculata
TTGAAGGGTTTTGAGAGATGAAAATGGAAGATTTAAGGAGGTGAAAGATGGTGTGAGAAATGTGGTTGAGATGGAGCGTTTCTTAAGACAAAAACAAAATAATTTCGTGCTCTAGGAGAGATAAGCCGAGAGGTATAAAATGAAATAATAGGGGTTAAATGCAGTTCGGCTTTTCAGTTTTTTGAAATCCTCGAAGGTTCAATCGACTGAAGTGGTATGTTCGGTCGACTGGACTGAGAAAAATTGGTTCGGTCGATTGGAAAAAGGGGTTTAGTCGACTGGTCAGTGTAGCTTCATTGTTTTTGATTTCCAGTAAAGTTTGAGATGAACAAAATTAATTTTACTTTAAAAATCTTCTTGAATTAAGATTATACAACCTCACGTATATGCATTAGGCCCAAGTCTCGTCTAATAATGATAAAGCGATCTTCATTAAGAGGTTTAGTAAAGATATCCGCCCATTGTTCACTAGTACTCACAAATTCTAAATATATATCACCTTTTTGTACATGATCACCAAGAAAATGATGCCGTATCTCAATATGCTTTGTTCGTGAATGCAAAATTAAAATTTTAAAAATGTTTATTGCACTTGTATTATCACATTTAATTGGTATCACATCATATTTTAATTTAAAATCATGAAGTTGTTGTTTCATATATAGAATTTATGCACAACAACTACCCGCAGCCACATATTCGGCTTCAGCGGTAGATAAGGTTACAGAATTTTGTTTCTTTGAAAACCAAGAGACAAGTGATTTTCCTAAGAAATGACATGTGCCACTAGTGCTTTTACGGTCAATTGTGCAACCAGCAAAGTCCGCATCAGAATAGCTAATCATTTCAAAAGAAGTAAATTTAGGATACCATAAGCCTATATCTATTGTGCCAACTAAATATGTTAATAATCTTTTTACAGCAATTAAGTGTGATTCTTTGGGACATGCTTGATAACGTGCACACATACATATACTAAACGTTATGTCAGGCCTACTTGCTGTTAAATAAAGTAAACTACCAATCATACCTCGGTAGAGCTTAGTGTCTACTGATTTCCCTTGCTCGTCTTTGTCAAGTTTAGTTGAGGGACTCATTGGAGTACCCAAAAGTTTTCCATCTTCCATCTTGAAACGCTTGAGCAACTCACGTACGTACTTTGATTGGTTGATGAAAGTTCCATTTGTTGCTTGCTTGATTTTGAGTCCAAGAAAGAGCGTGAGTTCTCCCATCATGCTCATCTCAAACTCCTTTTGCATGCATATAGAAAATTCTTTACACAAATTCTCATTAGTAGCACCAAATATGAAATCATCTACGTATATTTGTACAATAAGCATGCCTTTTTTGTTAGTTTTAATAAATAAAATTGTGTCTATTTTTCTTCTTGTAAAACTATTTTCTAACAAAAAATTACTTAGTCTTTCATACCAAGCTCGAGGAGCTTGTTTTAAATCATACAATGCTTTTGTTAATTTAAATACATGATTTGGATAATTATAATCTTCAAAACCAGGTGGTTGATCAACATACACTTCCTCATTTATAAAATTACTTAAGAAATCACTTTTTACATCCATTTGAAAGAGTTGAAAATTCTTATATGTTGCATATGGTAATAACATGCGAATGGCTTCCATCCTAGCTATAGGTGCATATGTTTCTTCAAAATCAATTCCTTCTTCTTGATTATAGCCTTGTGCAACTAACCTAACCTTGTTTCGGACAACAATACCATTTTCATCTTTTTTATTTCTAAAAACCCATTTAGTTCCAATTATTTCATTATCTTTAGGCTTAGGAACTAAATTCCAAATTTCACTTCTTTTAAACTGATTTAATTCTTCTTGCATGGCTATTATCCAAGATTCATCTTCTAATACTTCAGTTAAATTTTTAGGTTCTTCTTGTGAAAGAATGCAAGATGATCACAAATGTTTTTCAATGAAGATCAAGTACTTACACCTCGTGAAGGTTTACCTATGATTAGATCCATAGGGTGATCCTTTACTGTTTTCCACTCTTTTGGGAAGTCTATGTGTTAATCATCAACCTTTATGCTTTTACCTTTGTCCTCCTCGATTTGCATTTTTTCCATTCCTTTATTAATGTCTAAATCATCATCCAATGGAATCTTAGAAGAGAAAGGGTTAGCTTCATTAAAAGTTATATGAATGGACTCAACTAAAGTCGTAGTTCTCTTATTATAAACTCTATAAGCTTTACTATTTGTAGCATACCCAAGAAATATTCCTTCATCAAATTTGGATTCAAATTTTTCCAATTAATCTTCATCATTTAAAATAAAACATTTACATCCAAAAACATGAAAATAAGAAATATTGGACTTTCTACCATTCCATAACTCATAAGGAATTTTGTTTAAGTGATATCTTATAAAAACTCGGTTCATTATATAGCAAGCAGTATTAACTGTCTCGGCCCAAAAATATTTAGAAATTTTGTGTTCATTTAACATAGTGCGTGCCATTTCTTGTAAATATCTATTTTTCTTCTCTACAACCCTATTTTGCTGAGGAGTTCGAGGTGCAGAAAAATTATGAAAAATTCTATTTTGGTCACAAAATTTTTTAACATCTTTATTTTAAAACTCTCTTCCTTTATCACTACGAATATGTAGAATAGAATAATCATTTTTATTTTGATTTTTCTTACAAAATTTGGTAAATACATGACATACTTCATCTTTTGATGCAAGAAATAAAACTCATGTATATCGTGAAAAATCATAAACTATGACAAAATAATATGCTTTTCCTCCAAGATTTTGGGGTTTCATAAGACCAAATAAATCAAGATGGAGTAATTGTAGTGGCCTATTTATAAAAGTTTTTATTTTTTAAAAACTTATTTTGGCTTATTTACCAAATTGGCAAACATCACAAACTTTGTCTTTGATAAATTTAGTCTTAGGCAAGCCTTTAACCAAATATTTATTGACAAATTTGGATAGAAGATCCATACTAGCTGAGTTAGTCTCCTATGCCATAACAGACTAGTTTCATTTACAGCAGAAAAACATTTAACTTTTTGAGAATGTAGATTTTCAAAATCGATAGTGTAAATATTTTTAAATCTCTTTGCAACAAATAAAACTTTATTATTTTCTTTGTTTTCAACAATACATGTATCATGCAGAAATTTTATACTCTAACCTTTATCACATAATTGACTATTACTAAGTAGATTATGTTTGAGACCATCGACTAGGAGTACATTATCAATAGATAACAAAGAATCCTTACCGACTTTACCTATACTAATAATTTTACCTCTTACGTTGTCTCTAAATGTTACATGAGCTATATCATTAGGTGTTAAGGTTAACAATTTAGTCTTGTTGCCCGTCATATGTCTTGAGCATCCACTATCCAAATACCATCTTTCTTTTGATGATGAGAATCTCAAGCATACCTACAAAACAATTCAAATGATTTTCTTTGATACCTAATTCTTTTTGGGTCTTATAGGATTAGTCTCTTTTATTCACCAAACCATTTTTGTGACCCCATTATTTTTTTTTAGTGGGCAATCAAATTTAATATATTCTTTTCTTTTTCATTGAAAACAAGTTATATTCTCATAAGCATTTTTAGAAAATGTGTTTGAAAAGCTTTTTGATTCTTTCACAAAATAATTTTTGAATTTGAGTTTTACTTCTCCATTGTATCTAATTCCTTCTTCATTTAATGATCTTCTTTGTGCTCCTAAAAGTATTTCAAAATTTTATTTTCCATTTGTGAATTTATAAATAATTTTTGAATAGTCTTCTACTTTTTTTTTAGTTCACAAGAGACATTATTTTTAATATTTTTATCTTTTAAGTTTGTGAGTTCTTTTCTTAATCTATCATTTTCTTTTGTTAAATTTGAAATCTCATTTTCAAATTTTTTTGTTAATTTATTAAATTTAACCTTTAAGATAAGTTTTCCTTTTTCCAAACATTCAATTTGTAAACCATGCTCTTTAGAAATATTTTCTTTTTTATTTTTTGTATTTTCATTTAAAATTTTTAATTCCTCAATTTCTTTAGAAAAACTTTTATTTTCATTTTTTAATTTAAAATTTTTCTTTTTCAATTTCAAAAGATTTTTATGTAAGTTAAAATTTTTATTTTTAAGTTCTTCGTATGAAGGCATAGTATAAGACGAGCAAGATTCATTACATGAATTTGAATGAGAACTTACCTCTTCATATATACTTGCCATCAAGCAGAAGTTGACCATTTTTTCATCGCTTGAACTAGTGGTTGACTCGTTTGAATCTGAGTCATCCAACGTGGTTGCTTTCATGGCTTTCTTTTTCTTCTTTGAGTCCGTTTTGAGTATAGGACATTCCGGCCTGATGTGCCCAATCTTGTTGCAATTGTAGCAAGTGAGTGGTTCTTTCTTGAGGTCTTGTTTGCTTGAGTCTCCTTTGTCGAACTTTGTATCTCGAAATTTTCTTAAAAGCCTTTTGTCTCGTTTGAGGAATTTTTCAAATCTTCTTGTGATGAGGGCCATGTCATCATCATTGATTTCCTCGTCTTCATCACTGGAGCTATCTTTTGAAGTCTTGAGAGCAATGGACTTTTTGGCCTTACTTTGTTTGTTGACTCTTTCATTTATCTTGAGCTCATAGGTCAATAGTGAGCCAATTAGTTCATCTAAGATCATCACCCTTAGATTTCTTGCCTCAGATATGGCTGTAGCCTTAGCTTCCCATATAGGTGGCAAGGCTTTGAGTACTTTCCTTAAAAGCTCATAAGATTGGTAAGTTTTATCTTCATGCATCTGAAAACTTTCATAATTACTAATTAATCTATTAATCCTAGAGTCTTTAACATCTTATGTGCCTTCATAAGTAACTTCTAATTTTTTCATATTTCTTTTGCCTTCATAAGTAACATCTTATGTGCCTTCATAAGTAACTTCTAATTAAAATTAATTTCTTTTGCACTTCATAAGTAACTTCCAATTTTTTCATATATTCTTGTTTTAACAATGTAAAATATAAGTGTGGTTTTTAATTTTAATTTGCAAGTATACCTTTTTTTAAATATGGCTTCTTGATTAAAATATAAGAATATTTTATTTCGCAATGTTTCTTGCAAAAAGAAATTAAAATATTCAAAACTCTCTAGCCTTAAATGGTGCGAGAAATAAAAATAAATGATTCAAGTGCAAGTGTATGTGATGTAACAACAAGTAATAAAGTAAATAAAAGAAATGAGCAAGCAAGAAAAAAGAACACCAAGATTTTTACAAGGTTCGGCGCAACGGCCTACGTCATTGCCTCAAGCCAACCGCAATGAGAATTTCTTACTACCTCTCATTCAATAGGCGAAGGAGCCTCTCTCCTTAGTCTATGTGGAGTAGACTCTTCTTAAGAATGAACCTTTCTTAAGCAACCAAATTATTGTAGGCGGATTAGCCTATTTTGATAAACACCTTTCTCAAATACAATATAACAACAAGAATAATATAAGAGTGTACAAAGAACGCTCATTGGATGAGCAAATGAGTTTAAACAATGAAAGCTCTAAACTCACTTCTCAAGAAATATAACAATGAAACTCAACAAGAGCTCTAATGATTTTCTCAGAAAAATATGAATGAAAAGCTCAAGAATTGAAGCACAAAGAGATTGTATATGAGAGAATATTTGAAAGACTTTGACTGAGTAAAACAAGAGCACAAGGGCTCTATTTATAGGCCTCAAAATCTGACTAGCCGTTGGGCTAAAAAGGGTAAGTTCAAACTAGCTGTTTTCACAAAAATTCAAATTTAAGCCTGTTCGGTCGACTGATGAAACTAGTTCGATCGACTAAACTTGACTTCAGTCGACTGGACCCCAAGGGTCAGTCGACTTAACTGCTTTAGATTTGAAATTCTATTTTTGGCAACTCAGTCAGTCGACTGGAGATAAATTCTCAGTCGACTGGATCGTTAAAAATTCAAATTTTTATTTTTTCAAGATATTTTGATCTCCTTTTGAGTTGGAAAAAATATTTTTATGACTTTTAGGATTTCTATGAGTTTCAAAGAAATATTCAAGAGATAAAATGAATGTACAAGGATCTTAAAAATAAAATTTACATTTTGTTCTTCAAGCCTTGCATTTGTATCAAAAAATTGTCACCAAAGAACTTGATTTGAAATTTTCTGTCATATCTTCCACTTTGTATCTTGGATTGTGCTAAGCATATATGTCTTGTAAACAATCTCAATATGCACAATTAAATACATAGGTTTATTATCATCAAAATGAGTTATTGAAGTCTTGTTTAGCCAACAAGTCTCTAGTTCAAAGAGTTGTGGTAGTGACATCCCATCAAATGGATCTTTTTAATTATATAGTGAGAGAGGGCCCCAAGGTTCCCATGGGTCTCCATGGTCATATGGTTCTTCGATAATCGGGTGCTATTCTGGCACATCCTCTCTTTCATCGTATTCTATGTCTATGAATTCCTGCCCTATCTCTTCTAACTCCCACATATTGTTCACTTCTTGGTATTCTACTTCAAGAGAGCATAAGACTGGCTCCTCGGGTAGAGGTGTTTTTAATTTTGGCTCATGAAGAGGAACGATGTATACGGAATGGTCAAACACAAAACATGTGGTTCCTAACAAATTCACGTGGGGTGAATTCTCTTCCTTTTCTTCCCTTTTCTTCTCCTTGGTTTCCTTACCGACTGGTGAGTTTTCTTCCTGCTTGCTTTTACTGCCAATCTCTTTTTCCTTTGAGGACTCTCCTATCTCTGATACTGTCTTCCCTATCTCTTCTATTCTAAAACTCGGGTTGGCTTCAACATACCAAGCTGCTCCTTGGTGCCAGGCTGCATCATTGCTCGGAACAATCGGGATATATCATTAGATGTCAATCCCTACTTTCTCCAACTCATCTAATGCCTCACAACGGGCTAAATCCTCCCACAAATGCTTAATTTCTTCATCCTCCTCGTCATCACCATTGACAAGGATAGAAACTTCTTCTTCATAGGCGATAAAGATCAGAAAGTTATCAAGACCATCACTGATCAAATCCTAAATAAGGTCGTTAATCAATAACACCTCCTGACCAGACGGCAAATCTACAATCGGCTTCTATTCTATTGCAGAGATTATGAATTTGGTGGGATCAAAACCTTTCGACCCTCTTTCAATGGCGTTCACATTTTGCTGATTTGCATGATTCGGCAGAGGGTTGGTGGTAACATTTCGTTTCTGAACAGTAGTTGGTGAGGAAATCACCTTATTGTCTATCAAATCCTAGATCTCATGCCGAAGCCTCATGTAGTTGTTGATTAAATAACCGTACCCTTGGTGGAAGGCATAGTACTGGATATAATTATATCTGGGCGGTAAAGGGTTTGGAAGCGGGGTCGACTCCAAAGGCTTTAGGAGACCCCTCTCGATCAACTGGCTCAAAATAGAAGTCAATTGTACGATGAGTTCGGTGAAGACACTCTTTTGGTTTCGAGGTTAATTTTGGGTAGCTGGCTGGACAGATGGGCTTGCTTGATTCGAGTTGGAATTTAGTAGGTTCACTTCATATCCTTGGTTCGCAACATTAGTGGCATTATTCAGATTATTGGAATACAGCTTTTGAACAGTTCTTTAACTCGGTTCTCCCTTCTCGATATCCCTAGACTGTAGTGCGTCCTCTATCTGTATCCTGGCATCAAAAACTTGCTCAAACGTCAGCAACAGTTGTGTGATCAGATACTTTACTACCATTCTCACTTGTTCCTTTTCAGTGCGTCGGCTCGTTATTTTAGCTTCCTTAGCACTCCATCGGGTCAGAGACTCAACAAAAGATTCTTTGGCCTTCTGTCGGGTAGTCTCAAGTTTTCGAGTGGTATCATCGAGCTGGATGTTGTAGTTATACTGTTTGACAAATGCAGTAGCAATGTCCCCTCAGGTTCTCGTCTTTGCAGTATCCAAAGACAGCAATTGTTTTTGAGCAACTCCGGACAAAGACCGCTGGAAGAGCTGAGCTTTCAACTAGTCACTGATACCCATTGGCGATAGAGTTTCCACATACATTTTTAGATGGATTCTTGGATCTTCGATCTTGTCAAATTTCTCCATATCGAGCATTTTAAACTTCTCAAGACGCTTATCATCGGGGAACAGACAAAGTTCCTCGACATCTAACATGTAGTCCTTAATTCCTCGGGCTTTCCTCAAAATATTCTTCAGTTTGTCGACCTTATCGGGAAAAATCGATTCCTTTGTGACTAGGATTTTCGAGAATCCCGACCGAACGAACTATGCAACTGCTTGTCCAACACCCTCGGTGCTCACATTCACATCCCAAAGGTTATCTTCTACTCCATCTTCTTGTCCATTCGGGAGAACTAGATTGGGGTCTACAGCCCGGGTCTATAATGCCTAAATAACAAACAAAAGAATCCACGAAAAGAAAAATCACATAATTCTAAAAGATTCACCGATCCTAAAAAAAGGTTCTAAGAAACTATATGCACATGAAAAGGCTAGTAGGTCTTCACTCAGCATACCTTCTGAATAAAGTCAAGAATATACCTCTTAATGCCAAGAATGGTACAAGGCATGGTCAAACGGTACGCAATAACTCTTTTTGTCACATCTATAGAAGCATGTGGCCAGAAAGCTTGCTGGCTTCCCCGACATAATCCCTAGGCAGTAAACTGACCGGGGTGTCGGGTAGGAAGAACGGGGGTTTGACAACCAAGCACACAAATATGTAAATACAAATGCGAATATTGATAAAAAATTTACAACAAGAACCATTGGCATTCAAGTTAAGCCTTGTAATTTTTTTTTAAAAACAAGTCCCCAACAGAGTCGTAAGAAAAGCTACGGGTGTTTTGGTTATGTGGGATGCACCGAATATCTATTGCTTTTAGAAAAATATTCTTTTATTTTCAAAACAAGAAAATCTAAGATATTCGAGCACCCTTTTTAGAAAAATAGAGTCATCACTTGATTTTTGAGAAAAAACAAAAAAAAAATGAAAAGAAGGCTATAGGTCTTTTAAAAACGTAACTAGAGAAAAAGAGGGTTCGGGGGTTAAAGTACGAAAATGGAAGGTGTTAGGCACTCTTTTCGCCTAACCGTAAGGTTGGACTCTACTTTGTCAATATTCGTTCTTGCTGTAACATTTTTAAAGGTAACATAAATAGAATGGGTGGTTAAAGAGAGTTCAAACAAAAGCAAGCAAAGAAATAAAATTCTAAGTATGATCGTAGCGCACGCAATTTAGTTATTATTTCTAGATATGTCACACGTATCGTTTGAGCAAAGCAAAGCGAAAAACATGTGAGTAAACGATAAAATGAACAAACGAGGACCTAAGGGTCATGCAACAAAAGTTTCTGCCTCTGACATGCTAAAAGCAGGCTATATAAAATAAACAGAGAAAACTCAAGAACTATTTTAAACCACTGGACATGCATAAAAACTCTTTGCCATAGCAACAAATGTTATAGGTGTGACAAAATAAGTCACAAAACATGCGGTCGTGACAAATATAAGGTTACCGTGAGGAAAAGAATGAAAAGGCTCACGACTGTGACAAATAGAAGTCGCAGCAATGGTTTCTAAGGGTCCAGAAAGGGCATATTTAACATACAAGGCCTAAAATAGACTCAAATAGACAGGATATACATGACATAAACCATAACCCATTCATTCTAGGTTAGATTCACCATCTTCCATCCTCTATGCAAACAATAACTCAAAGCATAATGCAAAAGTTGTTAAAAGAAGATAACAGAGCGTATAAAATATATTTTTCATGTTACTGGTCTCACAAAACCTCACGACCGTCGCAAAGGCATGTAGCGATCGTGACATGTATGGAAACCAACGTTGCGGCAGTTAAAAACTAAACGCAGCCGTTACTGTGATTTTTGCAAAACACATGGCCATGACATTAAAAGATCGTGCCCTTTATGTCTTTATAACCACAAAACACATAAGAATGGAGGTGTATAGAATGGAGATCACAACCCCTTTGATCTAGGCCAGATCTACCATTCACTACACAACAAGAACATAAATTTAGCTACAGAAAAGAGAAAATGCTAAACAGAGTGAGAAAAAGGGAGAAAACTTTAAAACAAATGAATATCAAAGAGTTTTGAAAGGAGTTTTTATGTTTTTAGCCTCTGAACAGATGTTACAGCTGTAAAACAATAAAATGTTGCGGCCGTGTATATTTAAGGCGCAAGTGTATTGACCATGCGCAAATAAGTCACGATCGTAACTGTAGATTTAACAAAACATGCAGCCGTAACACTAGAAGGTCGCGGCCGTCATGTTCTAGAACTTCCTAAAGTTTTTGATGTGCTCAGTGTACTTGTGAGCGTCGAAAAAAAATAAAAATGACTGTAAATATAGAAAATAGAGAGCTACAAATACACTATTTATAACGAAAACTTGAAGGAACAATACTTAGATTGAAATGAATGATAAATAGACAATGAAAAAAATAAAAACCTTCATCAACGGCACCCTCGTGAGAAGAAAATGAGGGTTTATAGAAGAGTCGTGGTTCCTAAGGTTATCTCGTACGGATATCTACCTCGAATGGCTCCTCAGGGGTGAGAATAGGCTATCTCTAAGCCGATACGAGCTCCAAGAACTCCCTCAATTCAAGAAAGAACACGAACAAGGCTTGAAAAGTATGAAATGGATGAGAGAATATCGGGTGGGGGAGAATTTGGACAGAGTTTTGGTATCCAGGTCTTTCTTCTTTCTCTCTATTTTTTTAAAAAAACGACGCCTATTTATAGGCAAAGTGGGCAACACAGACCCCCTCTAGAATGCTGTCATCTGTCCAAAAAGGGATAAAAGTGACGATCACTACCTTTTTGCTTTTACACAGTGATGGCCGCTACCTTTATGGTGATGAAAAGGATAATCACGACTTTTAAAAGTAGCAGCTAGGTTCAAAAGGACGCGACCATGACAAAGGAAGTCATGACCTGATTTAGGGTTTGCAAAAAGGTGGTGACCACGATATAAATGTCACGGCCAAAGTGTTTTTTTTTTATCGAGTTCTTGGTTTTGCTTACTTGAGAGCATGATTCTCATATTTTCGTCATTAGAGCACATTCGAGACAGATGCCTAAGATTTGGCTTGATCAAATTAGGGTGTCTACACCTTACCTTATCACCACAGCTAGCATCCGTGCACAATGTATTCCATGTGTCCATATTACGCAAATACAAATCGGACCCTTCACATGTTTTGGATTGGACCAAGTTGAGAGTTGAGGACAACATCACTTATAAGGAGAGACCAGTGAGAATCCTAGACACCAAAACGCAAATCTTACGAGGGAGAACCATCGCTATGTAAAGGTTTTGTGGATTAATCATGGTGTTGAAAAAGCAACATGGGAGCGGGAGTTAGAAGTTCGCTTGAAGTACCCTAAGTTTTTATCTCTTGATGTATGTTGAATTTTGGCAACGAAATTCTCTAAGGGGGGAAGTTGTAAGGACCCGGTCCCTGTTCACTTTGATAATTAATAAAAACTTGCTATGGATTTTCGATGAAAAATAGAAAAGTATTTAATTGTGTGAAAGAATCGAAATTTGGTCATAATAATGCTTGATGGTGATAATTATATGCTTGGTAGTGCATGAGAACAATTATTGTGAGTTGTTTGGATGACTTTTTAGGTGTTTAAATTAATATTCGAACCATATATGAATTATTTCTTCAGGTTGCCTATAACAGGGGACTACTCGAGCAGTCATGGGTCCGCTTGAGCGAAGTGTCGATAGTGAGACCTTTAAGTCGCGAATTGAGCTAAAATGTTTTATTTTCCCTCATTTCCGCCCCTCTCTCTCTCTCTCTCTCTAAACTCGAACCTAAACTCTAAAAACTCCATTGGAGCTTCCTAGAGCTCCTCTTATCCACTATTGCAGACTATCTCTTGCCTTCCCCTTGATTATAGACCGTTAGCATATCAATCTACACATTGGAAGCTCCTTTTTCACCAAACAGTTGGTGGTTTACATTGTTGGAGCTTACATTTTCTTGTGGATTTGTCATTCAAGAGGTAGGTTCTAAGACTAATCTTGATCATTAGATATATATGAATTGTATATTTTGTTATATTTACAAAAAGGCATGAAAAGTATGTTTTTGAAACCATACGTTGGGGTTTGATGTTGAAGCATGATTAATCTTAGGTTTGAGTATGATTTATGTTAGGTCTACCATGTATTGTTGTTGGAGGCATATTAATTTGTGAGTTGAGAATTTAAGGTTCTGGTTATGTTAAACTTTTATAAATTTGGAGCTTTTTGGGTCGGTTAACTCAAATGATGAAATTGACATGGTTTTTGATAAATTGGAGGTTTTGTTAACCTATTTATGTATAAATCATATGAGTTTTGATGAAATATGAAAACTATGAGAGGATAGGTTGATGGTTTTGAACTAATTTAACCTAAATGTAATAAACATGAGAAAATTAGTGAGTGTCGATGATTTTAATCCTAATTGTCGTGGGTTTGACGAGGGGAGCTAGGTTTGACAGTTGGACTCGTGTTAGTATTAATGTGAATTATCTAATTGAGGTATTAAATGAATTGATTAGATAATTAAGGTTGGGCTCAAATAGTTCCTTGACGAAAGACCAAAAACTTGCGTTTGTTTGGATAGGCCTTTCTATTGGGTTAACCCCTTTCAAAAGAGTGCTTTTGGCAGCCCACCCATCGATATTTTTTAGAGAAATTAAAAATGTGTGCTCTCTGCATCACGCCATAAAATGGCTATTTATTCATTGGGTCTTGTGTGGCCCGATTGGGATAACTTTACCTGTGCCTATAGGCGTCGTTTGGGTTTAGTACTTAATTAAATAAAGAATTGAATTAGGTTTGCACAACTTGGTTAAGTGGTTGGGAGTAATTAAAAGTATGAAAATCTTTGAAATTGTTGCAACGCTTGATGTAATTTGAGATGTGAATACCTTGAATTGGTTAGAAATGTCTAAAGAATTGAGAAAATAGAAGTGTTTAAATTGGTGTTTTGGTGTTAAGAAAATCGATTATGTGAAATGAAGTTTCTATAAACGGAGGTTGGTTTTCGAACAAATTTGTTATGCATTCACATAATCATCCTCACATATCATGCATATGTTCATTTTTAGTCTATTTTCTACAAGTCTCGACTCATGTTGTATAAACAATTCCAGGTGATAACGGGAAGTCAGTCGCCAAGTAAGGTGGACTGAAGTAGGAACCTAGTTGGGTCATTTTTTAAGGAATTACATGTTCTTTGGAAGAATCCTTTGAGAATTAATTAATTTAATTGTAATCATTTTTACTACATTGAAGGATGTATTTGGGTTAGCAAAAACCTATTTTGTAAGACCCAAAGGTCATATATCCCTGAATTGTATGCATATGAGGACGTTGGGCACATATTTCAGGATTTATTCCATGATTTTTGTATGAGATTTCATGATTTAAAATGTTGAATTTCAAGTTTATGAGAAGTTTGGAGTTATTTCAATGCTAAAGGAGTGTTTCCACTTCAAGTTTTTGCCTATTGAAATACAAATTTTGGTAGTTTTACAAGTTTCTACTTCAATGCTAAAGGAGTTATTATGGGAGAGTTGTTCATCAACCTGGTCGGTATATGTTCTTAGAAGAGTCTGTTGATAAGATTCTGACATAACTAGATACCAAACCCTACAACTACAATGAAGCACTTCAAGATAAAGATGCAGATCTTTGGCAAAAAGCTATGAATTCAGAGATGAAATCTATGTATTTTAATTAGGTCTAGGAACTTATAAAACTACCTAAATGGATAAAATTCATCGAATGTAAGTGGATCTATAAGAGGAAGAGAGAAGCAAACGAAAAGGTTAAAACCTTCAAAGCTAGGCTTGTTGCTAAAGGGTTCACTCATAAAGAAGGGATCGATTATGAGGAAACTTTTTCGCCGGTAGCTATGCGTAAGTCTATCAGATTCTCTTATCAATTGTTGCTCATTTTGATTACAAAATTTGGCAAATAGATGTCAAGGCAGCTTTTCTTAACAAAAGTCTTGATGAGTGTATCTATATGATACAACCAGACGGATTCATTGCAAAGAACTAGGAGCACATGTTGTGCAAACTGAAAAGATTCATTTATGGACTTAAGTAGGCATCGAGGTCTTGGATCACTCGATTTGATCAAGCTACAAAGTCTAATAATTTTGATCAGAGTCTAGATGAGTCATGTGTGCACAAGAAGCGTGATAAAAATGTGGTAATTTTTCTAGTACTTTATGTAGACGACATCTTGCCCATCAGAAACGATGTAGGAAAATTATCTACAGTTAAAATGTGTTTATCTGGACAGTTTGATATGAAGGACTTGGGAGAATCTAGTCACATCCTTGGGATCAAGCTTATGCAAAATCAGAAATAAAAGATGTTGGACTTATCACAAGCAAAGTATATCGATGATATCCTTACTCGTTTTAACATGCAAGATTCTATTAAAGAGTTTCTCTCTTTTAGGCATTAAATCACTCTATCCAAGGATCAGTGTCGTAAGACACCCGATGAGATAGAGAAGATGAAGGCAATTCCTTATGTTTCGGCAATAGAAAGTCTCATGCATGTTATGCATTGCACTAGACCCGACATCTGCTTTGCCATTAACATGGTTAACAAATATCAGTCTAACCCAAGACAGGAACATTAGACTGCAGTAAAAAATATTATCAAGTACCTGAAAATGACTAGGAATTATATGTTGATTTACCAGACAGACAATCTAGTACCTTTGGGGTACACAGACTCAAATTTTTAGTCTGATAAGAATTCTTGTAAGTCTACCTCAGGATATATGTTTACCTTAGAAAGTAGAGCTATTAGTTGGAGGAGTATTAAGCAGTCCTGCATTGCTGATTCCACCATAGAGGTCGGGTACTTGGCAACTCCTAAAGCAGCCAAGGAGGCTATTTGGCTCAAGAACTTCCTGTTGAATCTACTTGTGGTACTTTCAATTCAATCGGCTATTACACTTTATTGTGATAATAGCAGAGCGGTTGCAAACTCGAAGGAACCAAGAGTCCACAAGAAAGAAAAATATATTGAGCGTAAATATCACATGATACAAGAAATTGTATAGATGGGTGATGTTGCTATGACTGAGATTGCATTATGAGACAACCTTGCAGATCCTTTTACAAAAAACTTACCGGTTAAGACTTTTTATAGTCATGTTGAGGGCATAGGAGTCAGATGTATGACAACATGGTTTCGAGTATAAGTGGAGGATTGTTAAGGTTGATATACTGAAAACTATGTTTTTAGTATTTAATTTTATTTTAACAAAATTAATTTTCTATTTTATGAGAATTTTAATGAGCAATGTATGTATATTATTTTTTAATGTTATGCATGGATGTCCAATTTTCTGTATAGTATTTAATCTGGTGTGTAGAGTACGGTTGCACACAAAATATCATATTTTAAGTTCTTGCAGAATATAAGTTTTATATTCACAGTTTAGATGAAAATAGGTATACCATCGGTACGATTGTAGTACGGAGTTTTAGTAAGCCTATCTTGGTTACGAGAAATAGATAATAGTGTCATTTATTGTTTCGACTCTCTGTCATAGTACACTTTGTGTGTATTGAACGGGACACATTGGGGTAATTAGTTTTATGCTAAATATATAAATTAATTCACACCCCATTGTTATTATGAATAGTGTTTATCTTCTTAATCCTGAAATAATTATTAATTTGTGTAAATTTAATATTTGTTGTTTTGATTCACAAAGCGTGCGATCTTATATGAGTCTATATTCTCGGTGAGTTGGATAACGATATTATTTATATGATGAATATTAATTATTAACCGAATTTACGTTTCGAAAAATCGAGATTGACGATACCCCTTAAAGTGTTAGGGTTGGTATACTGAAAATTATATTTTTAGTATTCTATTTTATTTTTTAATAAAATTAACTTTTCATTTTATGAGAATCTTTATAAGCAATATATGTATATTATTTCCTGGTTATGCATGGATATCCAATATTCTTTATAGTATTTAATCTGGTGTGTAGAGTACGGCTTACACAGAGAAGATCAGATTTTAGGTTCTTGTAGAATATAAGTTTTATGTTCACAGTTTTGGAAATAGGCATACCATCGATACGACTGCAGCTCAGAATTTTAGTAGGTCTGTTTTGGTAGGTCTGTTTAAGCCCATTCACTTATGTTGGAGGCAAGATTGCCAAGATCGTTGTTTCTGGATATGCCGATCCAAACTTATAAGCTTCCTTGTCTTTGAATTCTTTAAGCCCATTCGCTTAATTTATTTGACCGCCGGATAATCAAATCCATCTGTAGGGTTTGGATCGGTCAAAACTTATAAGCTTCCTTATGCTGGAGGCAAAATTGCCAAGATCGTTGTTTTTGTAAATAATTAACAAAAAATTTTAACTGGACAGGCAGTCGCCAAAACGGGATCCAGATAAAACTTTTGATGACGAACGGTCAAAATAAAATCTGTGCATCCGATGTTAATTTAGAAGAATACCTTTTTACCAGTTGAATCTTCAACTACGATTTGAATCCGAGTTAAAACTCCTGTTAGATCTTCTACTGTATTCTCTTATGCGATTTTCAGATACAGTGTGGGCTATAATCTTTCGAGAACTCATACCAACAGAACTAAGACAACTTTAGTCTTAGAAGACAAGTTATGAAACTGGTTCAGTCTACTCGCATATATATAGGGCCACAGCAGGGATCTGGGAAATAATTATGAGTAAGACTTTCAGTGGAACACAGACACGTATCAACAGTTTCTGTAATTAAGCAAACCTCATAGCGGTATCTGTAATTATGAAAAACCAGTAGCGATTTTTGCAATTTTCACAAAATACTGAATTACAGTTCACACCACTAAAGAACTATAATTATACTATGGCCCATAGTCTCAAGACCATATAGCATTGAGCTCCTGTTATTAAATTCTTAACATTTCTTCCCATGTGAAGATTATCGATACCCGCCAGTTAAATTTAATTACTTACAATTTAATTTAATCGACATCTTGATATTCCTTAAATCCTTTTACTTAAATTATTTGATCGCCGGATAATTAAATTCACCTGCAGGGTTTGGCCTGATCAAAACTTATAAGCTTCCTTAAGGGGGTATTGTCAATCCTGATATTTCGGGACGTGAATTTCGTCAATAATTAATATTTGCCATATAAATAATAACGCTATCCAACTCACCGAAAAT
>JAOTRH010079791.1:0-17270 GCA_034768845.1 Heliamphora exappendiculata
TATATATATCAAAATAAAACGAAACTGAGTCTCACAGTTTTGTGCATGAATGTCAAATACACAAAGAAGTGAAAGCATGAACAAGTTTTTTAATGATTTTATCCATTCTAGTATGTTGGTAAGTGACTTTGTCCAACAATATGAGAAAGCACTAAACAAAAGATACCAAAAAGAAAAGAAAAAATATGTGAAGATAAGAACAACTAATGTAATTTTGAAGACATGTTACAAGATAGAGGTTGAGGTAATAAAGTTTACTGAAGAAATATTTTTTTGTTGTTCCAAAATGAGTTATTTTTAGTCAAAAGAAAAAGTCATCTAAGTTTTTTGCGGAAGGAACAATGAAGAGACATATGGTGATTAGCCATGGTGTTGAAAAGAAAGTAACTTGTTCATGCCATATATTCAAATCACAAAAGAAGCATGATTGTCTTGCACTTATTTTAAGAAAGGCACATAGCGAACCTTTATCCATGGATGATGCAAATAATGAAATTGAAGATGAGGGACTATTTGGGAAATAGAGTGCCACTCGAAGGTGGTAGTCAAGTCTTATCCAATATAGAATTTATTTTACAGGATCCAGCTCCTGTCGCTTCAAGAGAGTGACACAAATCACTTAGACCAAGGCATTCAAAAGAAAATTATGTGTGAAAAAAAACAAAAATGTAGCATCTACAAGCAAACATGACATGTAAGAACTTATTGTCCTCTACCAAAGCAACCATAGTAATATTGAAGTTCATTTTTTATTACACAATCAGCAAGTTAGTTTATGATTAATAGATTACTTTATGAATATTGTTTTAATTTTTTCTAGGGATAATGTTATTGCAAATTCGTCATCTATGGTGTCAAATTTGGTTAGAAATTCAATATACTATCTGGTAATTTAAAACATTTTTGTAGATTTACTACTTGTTATATGTGATTGATTGCACAATCATGAGTTTTTTTTTATGTATTTATGTTAAGAGCCATTTCACGAAAATTTGAATTTCTCTTTTTCTTCATTTTCTTTGTCCCAAAATTCCAAGAATTGCTCTTTTATGGTATGAATTTTATAATTTATTTAGTTATTTTTCTCAAATTTACACCTTTATAGGATTTCAAACATTATTATCTTACCAATTATTCTTTTTGCAAGATCTGATAAGGGCAACACATAACCAGCTATAAACAGAAGTTTCATGATGTCAACTAATATGGATATGCCAGTGAACATGAAATTCGTCATACCAGTTAGACATTGTAATTCTAGCACAATTTCTTAATTAAAAACATCGTTGTTGTTTGAGTTTGACTGATGATGTAATTTTTAATTTCTTTTGTAGTTAAATTCTGGATTGATTAGCAATGGTAATAGTATATATATTTTATTTTTGGTTCCATTTGCTATCTGATTTAAAATCATATTTTTTTTTGGTTCTACTTAATTACTATTTGAATTAAAATTATATTTTATTTTTTATTACATTTAATAGTTGAATTAAATATAGTTTTTAGCTTAAAAAATGAGTTTTCAGGTGACAATTGGTTTTGAGTTGAATTAAACAAAATGAGATTTTCGTTGATATCAAGTAATGAGATGGCCATTAAATACTTAATGAATGTGTCGGGCGGCAATTGATTTGCAGTACAATGCCATTTACACGATCCAGTGTAGAATTTAAACTCAATTTATGACATCTTAACTCCAAAATTCAACTGTTATTTCCAAATAAGCATAGAGTCAAAATATGAAGGTGTCAGGAACAATTCTGTTGATCATCCAAAGATTAACCCAAAAATAATTGACTCAATAGGACAACATATGTAAAGAGGTTTTCTTATGTCCATAAAACTCCTCTCTCTCTCTCTCTCTCTCTCACGCCCCAAACTCCGGGTCACTCGAAAAGCTACTGAACAACCACCAAAACCGCCCAAACAAAAAGGGATTTAAAACTAAAAAACCAAACAAGGACAAAACATTTGTAAAAAAACGTACTACCGAGGGTTTATCCGATTTAAAAGAGTAGCCCAAAAGACTACGATTGCAGCCTCACAAGCCAAGCCTTTTAAAAGCAGAATACAAGTTTTAGATAAGAAAATCTTTTTAAAGAAGCTTAGGCCGTTTCAAAATCACCTCGAAGCACAAGAGTTTATATGAAGCAAAAACCATTTAAAAATCCATTTTGTAAACCGTTGAACCCAACACCAAAAAACTTAGTAAGAAACTACGAAAAACAACAACCAACTCAAGGTTCTCTCGAAAGCATTAAAGCATACATACATCCACAATCATTACATATGTTTTACAATATGTTATCTCTAAACATGAAACATATACAGAAAGGTATAAACTACCTAACAAAATAAGACAGCAAGGTCTTGTCATCAGCCTCCTCAAGGCACCACCGGGTCAACCTACAGGACCACGCTTACCTGAAAAATGTTTTACAGAAAAATTCACACCGTGAGTCGAAGCCCAATAAGAAAAGACTATAAAGCTGTAAAGCAGGTTATGCAATCAAAAACATACAGGCTCAACCACAAGAGCCAAAAAGGTTTTTTCAACCCAAAACCACAAGTGTTTTCATCAGGCTAACACAAGCCTCAAAATGGTTTTACTCTATAAAACTCCACATTTCCATAAAATCATGCATATCAACAATGCGGATAACATTTTCACAGTTAAAGAAAAGCAGTAACCAAAACGTTATTTTTCAACCAAATCACACACTGAGAAAAGAGAAAAGATATTTTTCACTCGGAACACACACAGTCGAGGAAACGAGAAAAGATATTTTCCACCCGGAACACACACAGCTGAGGAAAATAAAAAAGATAAAATAGTATGCTCCATTCAGGTCACACCACCGAAGAGAAAAGATAAAATGAATCCTATGTACCGACTCTGTCACAAGGGGACAGATGTAGCAACTACAGACTCCTGCCCCTTTACCCAATCCCTACACCTCGTAGGACCGGTTAAGTAAATGCAAGTTCTATACGAAGCCACCATAACATAAAAGCTTAATTTATGGGCGCAAAACCCGAGGGTACAAAGCACCCAACTGCTTAATTTACGGGGACTAGCCCGAAGGTACAAAGCACCTACTCTGCGCACGTTTTTGAACTTACACCGATGGAAACTCATGCCAAATATCCACTATCCCGGTACATTTAGAGAATCATTTTACAAAATCAAAACGTTTTCACATGTATATATTAAACATGTATAAAGATCCATCCATCAACATAGAGATCAAACTAAAAATATTTTTAAGTTGAGACTCAACCCCAAATGTTAGCTCCAAACTTCTAAAAACACGTTTCTCAAAGTTTTCTCAAACTCTATTTTCAAACCATCCTTTTTGAAAATCACGGATATCCTTTTGAAAGCCATAGGACCTCATAATTCCATCGGATGAACATCACACGAGGAAAGCCAGATCCAAAAACATCAAAATTCTCAAAACTGCCCAGAGCTTGAGGTCTAGGGTTTTACGAGAGAAAAGAGGAAGCTTACAACATAAGCGTTGCACAAATTCCAACCAGTTTCGCCGCTTATAAAACAGTCAGTCCGAACAGACAGATCGATCGGTCTTTTCACCAATCGATCAGTTCCCCATTTCACTACACTACTTTCCGAACTTCAAACGATGATATCTCCTTCGTTCGAACTCCGAATAGGGTCATTCATGTGCTCAAACTGAAGCCCCGGAAGTCTAGTTTCCAATGGTTCAAACTTCCTACCAAAATGCATTTTGTACAAAGAGTTATGACCAAAATGGTGAAGGTATATCACTTTTCTTCACACGCTTTTCACATATTTTTGTCTGGACATCTCTTAGAACCTCATATTCTTCCTCGAACGTATCTTTTGCGTATATCCAAACTCAAAACATTCACCAAGGTCATGTTTTAACTTCTACTCCCATCAACACTTAATTATTTCAAAATGAAATAGGTCGGGGTCTCACACACACACACACACACACACACACACACACTCTCTCTCTATATATATATATATATATATATATATATATATTAACGAGAGCTTAAACAGTGGAAAATATTAAGTATTATCGGAGTACCATCTAGGCGATGTCACGTGATACTCTCAGTCAATAAATAATTGCAACCTACAATATATGGATCATTACTTATCTCCTAACCATCGAACAAATATGAGTTATGATATTTCTACTGTAAAATTTATTACTACAATATTTGGTGAGAGCATTACATAAAATTTCTAAATAATACTCTGAGAGCACTGAATAACTACTCCTAAAAAATATAGGAACCATTTGGTTGCTTTTTCGAAAATTGTGTTGTAATAGTGTTTTTCGAAAATTATTCAAAAAAACTTTTCAAAAAATTATAGAACTAGAAAGTGCGTTTGGTAATTACAGTAGTTAATAGTTTTTGAAAAATCACTAAATTGATAATCTGTTTGGTATCACAATTTTCAAAAAAAGTGGACGAAAAAATAAAAATAATAAAAAAGTAAAATCTTATTAAAGAAAGTATTGTTAGCTGGGTTCCCAGGATCTAAACCAAAATTCTCAGGCTTCATATTCTTGTTTTGGTACTGAAAACAATTTCATGTCTCAAGTAGGTGCATTTAGTTTATTTTTGGGAGGAAGTTTTTCTTGTTTTTATTTTTCTTTTACCCCCCTGGGTTTTGTTTTTTGTCTTGGATCGCATGCTAGTGAATTGTTGTAGGAGGACGACATGGCTCATGGGTCCCAGGGTCTGTTTACACAAGTTGGATTCACTGATTCATCACAGGATAATGCTTCCCATAGCCATTTTGGCATGGCTAATGCAAACCCACTTAAGGCAAAAGGCCAACACTCTGTTCAAACTCTTGAGCAATAAAAAAAGGCAAAAGACCAGTTAATAGCCAGCTTAATAAAAAAGACTAAAGCTTGTTATATATAAAGCAATCTGTTAGCAATAAAAAAGTGCACGCAAACTCTGATATAAAAAAGCAAAAACCAGATAGCAATAAAAAAGAGATTAGTAGCCAACTTCCCAACAAGACCTGTTACAACCCCATACATGTTACAACCGCAAGGTCTACAATAATACACCATATACCAGTTCAAACCTCTTACAAATATACCCAAAATATCAAAAAAAAACATTGTTCAAACCAAAGCCTAATACAAATAGTGCACCAGAAGTTCAAACTATAAGTATCACAACTTAGGAACACAAAACAACAATGCCTACAGAAACTTCAACGAGTGCAACCTAATACATCTTGAAAACCAATACCAAAGAAAGCATTATAACAATACAACAAAGTCTGATATTACATCTACAACAAGCACAAATTATCCCTACATGACTGCTTCGAAGATCGACCCCATCTATGTAGTTTGAAATACCTAAATCAAATTATTGAATATAAGCTTCCCACATTACATTGTCAATAGTATCTTGTTTTTGTGTCATTTTATATAGTTGAGGTTGGGACAAATCAACTTCTTGTTGTTGAGATGGTTCTCCTCCTTCGTTAGGCACAACATAATCCTCCGCCTAGTACGCTTGGAACATTTCATCAACTTCTCCTTGCATGCGGATCCAATTGTAAACAACACAACATGCTGTCACCATTTATGCTTGCCGTGTAGGCTTGAAGTTTGTCATGTCCTTCAGGATTGGAAAATGAGCCTTTAGTACCCCAAAGCATCGTTCTATGACATTCCGCAATGATGATTGCCTGTAATTGAATAATTTTCGAGGACCCCTAGCACCATGCCCCCTATCGCAGAAATTTTGTAAATGATATCTCTCGCCTCAATAAGGTGAAAAGAACCCAGGCATATTGGTATACCCAACATTGACGACATAATACTTATCTATACACATACATAATAATGTAATTATTCATACCAAAATTACATAAGTTATTAAACAATAGTAAATATCACGTGATTCATAAGAGATATAAATTATACAATGTTTGCAAACTTACTCTCTAGGGGTTGAGGAAATCTTACATCTCCACTTGTTATGGCTTTTAAAAAAACTCGCGAGTCATTGGCACTTCCCTCCCACCCGGTATACACAAACGTAAATTTGAAGTCAAACGAACAAGCCACTAGGACATTTTGTGTTATATAGGTCTTCTTACCTCGATATGCGGCTTGTTTTGAAGATGGTGCTGTTGCGTCAATATGTGTTCCATCTATCACTCAAATACAATCCTAACATTTTCAGATCAAGTTAAAATCGATTAATGAAAACAATGCAAGTTTGAAGTTATAATGTAATACCTTGAACCATAGATAGAATTTGGAATTGTTCAAAATCTCAGGAGGCGTCTCATTTATATTCGTAGGCCGAATTATGACATTCCCTAGGCAACATAGGGCTCGCAAGGCCATTTTAAAATGGCGATTAATGGTTTCAGTTGAATGTTGAAATTGATCTGCGGCAAATCTATGAAGTCCACTATGCGAGATAATAAACAGAAATATTGCTAATGATTCTTCAACTGCTAAATGGTTATTTTGGTAGTCAAAGAATCTTTTATTTCTTAACTCGTCCGCTAGACTAACAAAGGTCAAAGAATCCATACGAAGTATATCGAAAATTGTCTCCTCGTGGCTAGTGACTAGGAATTCAATGTACGCATATCCGGTTAAGGAGCAGGTTCATTGTGGGCTCTTTGGATTAGAATTCTTCATATACCCAGTCAGTTCTACTATAGTCATCAACTCATCTAAATCATCGTCTAAGCTTGAATCACTTGATGTAGTCGACAAATCCTATTTAAACCAGGTATATTGCAAAATAGTGTCAAGCATAATCGAACAAAGGAAAATCTTCAAAACAGTGCGAATCAAATTTCATCAACACAATAAAGGAAAAGTGATCTAATTTAAGGTGGACATTTGTCTCTGATCATAAGCCTATGCCAACACAATAAAATTAACATGCAGTCAACAGACAATTCAAGTAAAAAAAATCCAAACTTTTCCAGGGACAATCTTCCCACATAACAGTCCTAGCAGCAGAATTATAGGAAATCATAAAATTGTTGAAAAACAATGCTAACAGAATATATAGGAAAAGAGAATTAGCCAAGTCTAGTATATTAATTGTAGACAAAGACTTAGTCTTGCAAAACCTGAATCAGCACAAAATAGAGAAGCCCAAAAATTGATGCTTAGACATTCTTCATTGCCTAAGATGTCTGTCAGTTAAAGAATGGTATCCTAGTCATTTTTCCTTGTTTAAGACTGCCTATATAATTTTTGACAACACCAAATGTTCACAACAGTTAATTGATGGTGCTGGGAGGGGTCAGATTGGTTAAGAATTCATCCTTTACATAAGCTGTACAAAGGAATGGCTCTCTTAAATTCAAACCTGCATTCCAATGCAGAAAAGCCCAAGCTTTTGGCCTTTGAAACAGCAAGCACAACCCTACAAATACCCCTATAACCCAAAAAATAATTAAAAAAATTAACTCCAACTTCCAAGCAAGTAGTAGAAAATAATTAACAGGGCGATAGATAAATGTCCCACAACTGCATAGGAGAGGTGGGAAATAAATGGATTACTCCTCAACCCTAATTATGAAACAAAATCCTTGTAGTTTGGTGATTGGCTTGCTAAGGTCTTTCAAAGATTTATAATTTTAGTAAGCTTAGCTTGATATGAATTATCAACACAATTGTTGTTGTATATGTGAAAACAGAACAATGAGGAGGATCATATTTTTGGGTCAATAGCATATGAAAATGCTTCAACATTTTTTATTTTTGTTTTGTCTTAGGTGGTTTCTCCTACATATCCTTAAATTCTATGCTCCTTTTCATCTTTCCTTTGTATTTCCTTATCAGCTACTGCCTCTAAGAATTGCTTCAAAGTGCACACAAAGAGGGAGAGAGAAAGCTCCTTAAGCAATCATTTCAAGTATCATATTTTATGCAACCCAAGACATGCATGGAAAATTCAACTATATTATACCTTGTAGCCATTCTAATTTCCAACCTAAAAAACTGAAATGTTATGGATGACATTATGGCACAGTAATCATTAAGAAACTTGTTATTTTATCAAAGGTCATTAGAAGCAGATGATTATCCTATTATAGGATTTTTAAAACACCAATAAATTGAAATAACTGTCTTTTCAAAAAACCTTGGTAAGTAAATCGGATAAGTATCCTATTATAGGATTTGAGGCTTGAAAGGTGTTAAAATCCTTTAGAGTCTCTTAGAAGCAACTATACAACTCCACACCAAGGCAAACATGCACTCCCTGGCTAGAGCATTTTAAAGTTGGGTGCATATCTCCCTCAACCTTCTTTATGTGATTGAAAGGTAGAAATGATCCCTATTCTTTTTATCACTGAGGTTTCCTAGAAATCAAAATCCTTGGATCAAATCTTCAAGGACAAAAGTAATTTGCTTCAACCAGCTTGCTCCATCACAATTTGCATTTTACATGAAGCAGAAAGATGTAACGAACTCCACTACTCTAATGGGTTTTCAAAGCAAAACAGTGACACACTCTACACAATGAATAGCAAACCAAAATGGCACTGTTATACATCAGTGCATATTAACTATTACCAAACCAAAATGGCACTTTTAGTGCGTACAAGCGGTAATTCAAACAACCTAATAGTAGCAAATAACATCTGCCAACAGTCATTAAATGTACATTACAAGTTCTGAAAAAACATTATTAAGATAACAACACAAGTTTGAATTAGAAAACACAAGCGCTTAGTACAAAGACATCAACCACTGCCTCCTTCTTCGGTCCGATATGGCGGTGAACATCTTGCGCCATTCAGTGTCTTTGAACTTCTCTAATGCTAATAGGAAAGGCTCTGAGTCGATTCCTTCCATGGACTCCAACACACTGACACACTCGACACTTGAGTAGGGGTCGCTAAAGGAACTTTCAGTTTCGGTGCCTTTGGCTTGACGCTTATACTTCTCTGCTTGTGTAAGGGCTACAGTAGTCCATGCATCAATTGCAGTGTCCATTTTGGATGACTTGGTCCCTTTCTTCCATCGACTATTTTCAGCTAAATCCATAGGGCGGCGACTCAGGCCATCATTTGGACTGTCTAACACTACGACAGAGTCATCACCTCCATCTTCTCCACGTGTGACATGAACTCCACCTCCTAATAATTGCTCCTCTAAATCTCTCTCCTCAATAGATGTTAGGGGTGCTTGAGTTGAGGCCTTGGCTATTTTGCCTGTCGCCGTAGATTTGTTGAATATTAGACCTAGCAAATTGTAGTGATCGCATCCTCTCTTTTTTAACATTTTTGCCTTGGGATTAGCCTACATGAAGTGAAACGAGTGCATTACACGCAATGTTTCATTAGATAATAGATGTATGTTAGAAAAGATAATGTTAATGTAGAAATTAGCATTACCTTCACATAGTTTTGCCAAGTATCCTCCTCCGCAGTCACAGTGTTAGTGTCAGGATTCCACCCAAACCCAGTGTGCTCAAAGAGTTTTGAGAATTCTCTATGTTTCGTGCGTAGACGCTAGTATTTTTGCTTTAACTTGGTGACAGTGTAAGGTTGGCCTACTTGTTTGTGGATTTCATTGTCAATGTTAACCCAAGTTGTGGGTTTAATGATACCAGAACCAAGCTTGTCCTTTTTAACTCCATCCGCTAACAAACAAATGAATAATTCTTCTAATTTGGGGGGCCAGTGCTTAACATCATCGTTGTCATTAGGTTGGTTGGACATTTAGTATGACAAAATCACCTCAAATTATGATTATAATTTGTTGTTTGGAAATCGCCAAGAGAGAAATCGCTTATTACCATTTTTTAAAAGAACTGAGTTAAGAGAAAAAGAATTTCAAATTTTATCCCTTACCCTGACTCAGCAAAATACCTACTCAACGAAGCCCACTAAGTTCATTCTTCACCAAAAAACCAATAAAAATACAAAATCAGATTTCGTAATCTTCTTTCTCATCGTATTACTTAATGAAACAAGAAAAAAAGAACACCCAAGTTCAGTTCCCACTCAAGTGCGCAAGTCGCTGGGAAATCAAACCAATCACTTCCAAAATAGTTGAAGAGGGGAAAAAAAAGAACAATGGTTTCGATCTAGCATCAAGAACAAGGAAAGCAACAAATAGGTTGTGGATAGTTCGTACAAATCACATCTCATGTTTTTACAGGGATGAAATGCTCTACAGAAACAAGGTTTGAGCCTATGGACTTCTGATCGCTGGATGTTTCTCGTCGTTGTTTGCAGCCGGATGCCGCCTTGATGACAGTCGATGCGAAGAAGAGAGAGCTTGTCGCGAAGGCGCTTGAATTGCTGTAGATAGAAACCTCTCAGCTTGAGCTCGCATGTAGCATCGCCGGTGAAGAGCAGAGTGAGGTCGTCGGTGGAGTGCGAGGTCGTCAGTAGAGAGCGAGGTCATCGCGATCAATATCGATGAGTGAGAGTTTCCCAGAAACTGTTGAGCAGTACACAGCTTTTACTCGAGAGCGTTGAAATAGTAAAAGAATCTCTTTTGTCCGAAAAAGATATCCAAAATCTAGTGAAAACAACTTTTAGTCGTTTTCAAACTTCTCCCCTTTATTTAACTATGCGTACTTGGTTTCCTGAGATTTGTTTCTCGAAAAGGTGACCAAACAGTTGGTCTTAAATTTTAAACTGAAATTGCTCTAAGAACTGAGTTTAGAAAACGGGACCAAACGGGACCTATGTTTTTCTCTATTTCCTTTTCTTTTTTTCTTTTCATATTTTAGGTGGCTCTGCTTGTTTTTCATTGGTATTAAATTGTATGGATATTCAATTTGTTAAAGAAAAAAAAATTTCAAAAAAATAATGTCACAGCATGCAAACAATCATAAGCTATATATATACTTGATAAATGCTTATTCGTTTCCTTTTGTCTTTTTGTTTAAAGTCTAAAAGGCTGATTTGTATATAGTATGTTATTTTTTTCAGTAAAAAATAAACCTTGCAGCATTATATGTGATATTTCAAGAATTTGTTTGATGTTGGTAGCTTTTACATTTTTGGTTTTGAGTCAATAGTAGTGACTTAAGAAATTATAATGATATTTTTGGTGATTTTCAAACAACAAATTATAATTATATTTTGAGGTGATTTTGTCATACTAAATGTCCAACTAATCTAATAACAACAATGATGCTAAGCACTGGCCCCCCAAATTAGAAGAATTATTCATTCATTTGTTAGCGGATGAAGTTAAAAATGACAAGTTTGGTTCTGGTATCATTAAACCGACAACTTGGTTTAACATTGACAATGAAATCCACAAACAAGTAAGCTAACGTTACACTGTCACCAAGTTAAAGCAAAAATACTAGCGTCTACGCACGAAACATAGAGAATTCTCAAAACTCTTTGAGCACACTGGGTTTGGGTGGAATCCTGACACTAACATTGTGACTGCGAAGGAGGATACTTGGCAAAACTATGTGAAGGTAATGCTAATTTCTACATTAGCATTATCTTTTCTGACCTACATCTATTATCTAATGAAACATTGGGTGTAATGCACTCGTTTCACTTCATGTAGGCTAATCCCAAGCCAAAAATGTTCAAAAAGAGAGGATGCAATCATTACAATTTGCTAGGCCCAATATTCAATAAATCTACGGCGATGGGAAAAATAGCCAAGGCCTCAAGGAGCAATTATTAGGAGGTGGAGTTTATTTCACACGTGAAGAAGATGTAGGTGATGGCCCTGTCATAGTGTTAGACGGTCTAAATGATGGTCTGAGTCGCCGCCCTATGGATTTAGCTGAAAATAGTCGACGAAAGAAAGGGACCAAGTCGTCCAAAATGGACACTGCAATTGACGCATGGAATACTGCAGCCCTTGCACGAGCAGAGAAGTATAAGCATCAAGCCAAAGGCACCGAAATTGAAAGTTCCTTTAGAGACCCCTACTCAAGTGTCAAGTGTGTCATTGTGTTAGAGTCCATTGAAGGAAACGACTCAGAGCCTTTCCTTTTAGCATTAGAGAAGTTCAAAAACGCTGAATGGCGCAAGATGTTCATCGCCATGTTAGACCGAAGAAGGAGGCAGTGATTGATGTCTTTGTACTAAGCACTCGTGTTTTCTAATTCAAAATTGTGTTGTTATCTTCATAATATTTTTATCAGAACTTGCAATATACATTTAATGACAGTTGGCAAATGTTATTTACTACTATTAGGTTGTTTGAATTACCGCTTGTACGCACTAAAAGTGCCATTTTGGTTTGGTAATAGTTAATATGCACTGATGTATAACAGTGCCATTTTGGTTTTCTATTCATTGTGTCGAGTGTGTCACTGTTTTGCTTTGAAAACCCACTAGAGTAGTGGAGTTCATTACATCTTTTTGCTTCATGTTAAGTGAAAATAGTGACGGAGCATGCTAGTTGAAGCAAATTAGTCATGTCCTTGAAAATTTGATCCAAGGATTTTCATTTTCAGGAAACCTCAGTAAAAAAAAGCATATGGGTCATTTCTACCTCTCAATCACATAAAGAAGGTTGAGGGAGATATGCAACCCAACTTCAAAATGCTCTAGCCAAGGTGTGCATAAAGGTTGAGGGAGATATGCAACCCAGATATGCAACCCAACTTCAAAATGCTCTAGCCAAGGTGTGCATAAAGGTTGAGGGAGATATGCAACCCAACTTCAAAATGCTCTAGCCAAGGTGTGCATGTTTACCTTGGTGTGGAGTTGTATGGCTGCTTCTAAGAGACTCTAGAGGATTTTAACACCTTTCAAGCCTCAAATCTTGCAATAGGATATTCATCTGGTTTACTTACCAAGGTTTTCTGAAAAGACAATTATTTCAATTTGTTGGTGTTTTAAAAATCCTGTAAGGGGATATTTATCTGCTTCTAATGACCTTTGATAAAATGACAAGTTTCTTAATGATTACTGTGCCATAATGTCATCCATAACATTTCAGTTTTTAAGGTTGGAAATTAGAATGGCTACAAGGTATAGCATAGTTGAATCTCCCGTGCATGTCTTGGGGTTGCATAAAACATGATACTTGAAATGATCGCTTAAGGAGCTTTCTCTCTCCCTCTTTGTGTCCACTTTGAAGCAATTCTTAGAGGCAGTAGTTGACCAGCAAATACAAAGGAAAGATGGAAAGGAGCATAGAATTTAAGGATATGCAAGAGAAACCATCTAGGAAAGAGAACAAAAATAACAAATGTTGAAACATTTTCATATGCTACTAACCCAAAAATATGATCATATTCATTGTTCTGTTTTCACATATATAACAACAACTGTGCTGATAATTCATATTAAGCTAAGCTTACTAAAATTACAAATCTCTGAAAGACCTTGGCAAGCCAATCACCAAACTGCAATGACTCTATTTCATAATTAGGGTTGAGGAGTAATCCATCTATTTCCCACCTCTCCTATGCAGTTGTGGGACATTTATTTATTATCCTGTTAATTATTTTCTACTATTTGCTTAGAAGTTGGAGTTAATTTTTTTTTAAAATTGTTTTTTGGGTTGCATGGGTATTTGTGGGATTGTACTTGCTATTTCAAAGGCCAAAAACTTGGGCTTCTCTGCATTGGAATGCAGGTTTGAATCTAATAGAGCCATTCCTTTGTGCAGCTTATGCAAAGAATGGATCCTTAACTAATCTGACCCCCAGCACCATCCATTAACTGTTGTAAACATTTGGTGTTGTCAAAAATTATATAGGCAATCTTAAACAAGGAAAAATGACTAGAATACCAATCTTCAACTGACAAACCTGTCAGACAATGAAGAATGTCTAAGCATCAGTTTTTGGGCTTCTTTGTCTGGTGCTAATTCAGTTTTTGCTAGAATAAGTCTTTGTCTGCAATTAATATGCTAGACTTGGCTAATTCTCCTTTCCTATATATTCTGTTACCATTGTATTTTAACCATTTTATGATTTTCTATAATTCTGCTGCTAGGACGGTTATGTGGGAAGATTGTCTCTGAAAAAATCTAGATTTTTTTTGCTTGAATTGTCTGTTGACTACATGTTAATTTTATTGTGTCAGCATAGATTTATGATCACAGACAAATGTCCACCTTCAATTAGATCACTCTTCCTTTATTGTGTTGATGAAATTTGATTTGCACTGTTTTGAAGATCTTCCTTTGTTCGATCAGGCTTGACACTGTTTTGCAATATACCTAGTTTAAATAGGATATGTCGAGTACATTAAGTGATTTAAGCTTAGATGATGATTTAGATGAGTTGATGACTATAGTAGAACTGACTGAATATATGAAGAATTCTATTCCAAAGAGGCCTCAACGAACCTGCTCCTTAACTGGATATGTGTACATTGAATTCCTAGTCATTAGCCATGAGGAGACAATTTTCGATATCCTTCGTATGGATGGTTCGACCTTTGTTAGTCTAGTGGACGAGTTAAGAAATAGAGGATTCTTTGCTACCAAAATAACCATTTAGCAGTTGAAGAATCATTAATAATATTTCTGTTTATTGTCTCGCATAGTAGACGACATAGATTCGTCGCATATCGATTTTAATTTTCAACTGAAACCATTGATCATCATTTTAAAATGGCCATGCGAGCCCTATGTCGCCTAGGGAATGCCATAATTCGGCCTACGAATATAAATGAGACGTCTCCTGAGATTTTGAACAACCCCAAATTCTATCCATTACTCAAGGTATTACATTATAACTTTAAATTTGCATTGTTTCCAATAATCGATTTTAACTTGATCTGAAAATGTTATGATTGTATTAGAGCCATAGATGGAGCACATACTACCGCAACAGCACCAGCTTCAAAATAAGCCGCATATCGAGGTAGGAAGGCTTATACAACACAAAATGTCTTAGCGGCTTGTTCGTTTGACATGAAATTTACGTTTGTCTATACCGGGTGGGATCGAAGTGCCAATGACTCGAGTTTTTTTAGAAGCCATAACAAGAGGAGATATAATATTTTCTCATCTCCCAGAGAGTAAGTATGCAAATATTGTATAATTTATATCTCTTATGAATCACGTGATATTTACTATTGTTTAATAACTTATAAATTTCAGTATGAATAATTACATTATTATGTATGTGTATATATGAGTATTAAGTCGTCGACACTGGGAATACCAATATGCCTGGGTTCTTATCACCTTACCGAGGCGAGAGATATCATCTACAAAATTTTCGCAGTATGGGGCATAGTCCTAGGGGTCCTCGGGAATTATTCAATTCAGGCATTTTTTATTGCGGAATGTCATAGAACGATGCTTTGGGGTACTAAAGGCCTGTTTTCCAATCCTAAAGGATATGACAAACTTCAAGCCTACATGGCAAGCATCAATTGTGACAACATGTTGTGTTGTCCACAATTGGATCCGCATGTAAGGAGAAGTTGATGAAATGTTCTAAACGTACGAGGCGGAGGATTATATTGTGCCTAACGAATGAGGAGAACTATCTCAACAACAAGAAGTTAATTTGTCCCAACCTCAACTATATTAAATGGCACAAAAACGAGACACTATTACCAATGCAATATGTGAAGCTTATGTTCAATAATTTGTTTTAGGTATTTCAAACTACATAAATGGCTTACTTATATTATTAAAATTCTGAAAAAGTTGCACAATGGACTGCCATCTTTTTAGCTAATGTTATTTTTTTCACATCATTGAAGTTTGTTACAATTTAGTGTAGAGTTATGCTTACACTTGAACGATGAATGTTTGTATTAATATTGTGATTATATTGTTCGTTGCAGGTGCTTTCATACAATGGCTGATTTTGATCCGTCGGTGTGTTCTTGTGGAGGTGGTCACATGAAAACATTTAAGACCAGAACCAAAGCTAACAACGGTAGGTGGTTTTGCCAGTGCCCCCATGGAGGAAATCATAGAGGCTTATTTTATTGGGTTGATGAGTTCCACCCAATTTGAAATCATAATAATGGGGAAGAATTGCCAAGAAATGATGGGATCTGTCTCCGAAGCAGTCATGTAGGAATAATTTGTGCTTGTTGTGGATGTAATATCATACTTTGTTGTATTGTTATAATGCTTTCTATGGTATTAGTTTTCAAAGTGTATTAAGTTGCCCTCGTTGAAGTTTCTATAGGCACTGTTGTTTTGTGTTCCTAAGTTTTGATACTTGTAGTTTGAACTTGTGCACTGTTTGTATTAGGCTTTGGTTTGAACCATGCTTTCTTTGATGTTTTGGGTATGTTTGTAAGAGGTTTAACTATATGGTGTATTGTTGTAGACTTTGCGATTGCAACATGTATAGAGTTGTAACAGATCTTGCTGGGAAGTTGGCTACTAATCTCTTTTTTATTGCTATATGGTTTTTGTTTTATTATACCAGGGTTTGAGTGCTCTTTTTTATTGCTAACAGGTTGCTTTATACATAACAAGCTTTAGTCTTTTTAATTAAACTAGGTATTGACTGGTCTTTTGCATTTTTTTATTGCTAAAGGGTTTGAACATGGTGCTGGTCTTTTGCCTTAAGTGGGTTAGCATTGGCCATGCCAAAGTGGCTCTGGGAAGCAGTATCCTGTGATGAATCAGTGAATCCAACTTGTGTAAACAGACCCTGGGACCCATGAGCCATGTAGTCCTCCTACAACAATTCACTAGCATGAGATCCAAGACAAAAAACAAAACCCAGGGGGGTAAAAGAAAAATAAAAACAAGAAAAACTTCCCCCCAAAAAATAAACTAAATGCACCTACTTGAGACATGAAATCGTTTCCAGTATATCCAGCCTGAGAATTCTGGTTTAGATCCTGGGAACCCAGCTAACAATGCTTTTTTTAATAAGGTTTTACTTTTTTATTATTTTTATTTTTTCATCCACTTTTTTTGAAAATTGTGATACCAAACAGATTTTTCATTTTGTGATTTTTCAAAAATGATTAACTACTGTAATTACCGCACTTTCTACTTCTATAATTTTTTGAAAAGTCTTTTTTGAATAATTTTCCAAAAACACTTTTACAACATAATTTTCGAAAAATGCAACCAAACGGCGCCTATATTGTTTAGGAGTAATTATTCAGTGCTCTCATAGTATTATTTGGCAATTTTATGTGGTGCTTCCACCAAATATCGTAACAATAAATTTTACATGATAACTCATCTTTGTTGAATGGTTAGAAGATAAGGGATGACCCATATAATGTAGGTTGCAATAATTTATTAATTAGGAATATCACGTGACATCGCCTAGATAGTACTCCGAGAATACTTAATAATTGCCACTTTTTA
>JAOTRH010079802.1:0-17270 GCA_034768845.1 Heliamphora exappendiculata
CACCCACCCACCCTCAATAAGTCATCACCCTCCTTAGCTTATTCCTCCATTTACAAATTCAGAATAACATGTTCTCCTAAGCATCTGATATCAGCCATTAATGCTAGCTTTCCCTCTGAAGAATTTACAGAGAGAAATTCTAAACTCTGAATATCCACCAGATGATCTTATTTTATAAATCTTTACGATTTTCTTCTTCTTTCGAGGAAATTTGGATCTTGCAGGATCAAGTACAAAAATAAAAAGTAAAAAAGCTTTGCTTGGAAACTCAAACACAAAATGAAAGGCATGTGCGTCTTGGTTAGCCCACATTGAGATATTCATTAAGTTGGCTTATATTCGCATTGATATTTTATTCCTGAATTTGCAACATTTAGAATAACTATTAGAAATGCTCCATTGGTTTCCCAGCCTCACCACCACCAAATTGATAGGTTTATGGTAATACACAAAGCATGCGATTCGGGGATGTCAGGAATCAAAAGAAAACAATGCTAGAGTTAGTATACGAATTAAGTGTAACACGGATCACTGGCCAAGCTGATCGAAGTCAGAAAAAAACGAATGATCAAATCAACAAAATATTAAAAAAGAAAATTGAAACCTAAGGATTTGCTCAAGAATGCTATAGTTAGTATACGAATTAAGCATGCTATTCGGGGATGTCAAGAATCAATAGAAAACAATGCTAGAGTTAGTATACGAATTAAGTGTAACACGGATCACTGGCCAAGCTTATCAAAGTCAGAAAAAATCGAATGATCAAATCAACAAAATATTAAAAAAGAAAATTGAAACCTGAGGATTTGCTCAAGAGTGAGCCGCCCTTCATTCCGCTGCATCTCGGTGTGGACAGACCCATTACACCTATCCATAATAAGAGAAAGACAGCCCTCCATCCTCGTAGCACCGTGGAAAGCACACACATTTCGACACCACATCGATGCCCGACGCAAATTATCGAGTTGGCTCCGCACCCAAACCAAGTCCGTATCCTCCCCAATCGCCACCTTCTTCACTGCCACACGGTGGCTGCACCGCCCCGGCCCGCCTGAAAGCACCCCCGCCCACATTTCCATCCCAGCACGCCGCCCCTCCCCAATCCGCCGAATCATCCGCAGGTCATGATGCGATGCGAGCTCGATTACAGACCCAACTCTGCTGCCACCGCTACACCCGGAGCTCGAAGTGTGAGGCTGCCGGCTGCACCGTCGGCGCTGCCTCGACTCATCCTCCTCGTCTTCGAGCTCGTCGTCCCCGTTCTCTTCGCCGTCGTCAGTAAAATCGCAGTCGAAACCCGACGAGGAGTTTGAAGAAGAGTGGATTAGCGCGAGGATTGCGTAGTTTTTGCGGAGGGCCTGAACGGAGTTCCCGATAACGGAGACGTGGCGGCAGCGCGGGCACGAGAGGGTAGTGTCCGCCGACGCCGAGAACATCCGAGAGAGACACTCTTTGCAGAAGCCATGACCACATTGGAGCAACAGCGGACACCTCTCTTCCTCGTTGTACCGAGTTTGACACACTGAACAACAAGGAATCTTCATCTATCTCTCTCTCTCCCTACACAGAGATGAGTCCGAAGCAAACCAATCAACCAAGTTTTAGTAAATTTCAAGAGATCTCAGAGAATGAGAGAGGCAATCGAGACGGGGGGAAGAAAAAATGGCAGATCCATAGCTGAATTCAGGGATAGAATGAGAGAAATGATTTGGAAATGCAAATCAAGCAAAGAAAAAGGTATGTGGATGAGGAGCTTTAGAGAGAGACAAGAAGAGGGTTTTAGAGAGAGAGTTTGTGTGATGAGAGAGTTTGTGTGATGAGAGAGCTGAAGCACACGAGACGAGAAGAGAAGAGAAAAGAAATAAGAGAGAAGAAAAGCTTTATGGTGGGTGGATTTGGTTTTCTTAATTCTGCCCCTTTTTCTTAAGGCTGGTTGGCCACTTACTCATCTGCGTTCCCAACCCGTTTATTGCCCAATAGCCCACCGGTCGGGCATTCTTGGTTCCTAGGCTACCAAGTTCTAACTCCCCCTCCTCTTCTAGGCCATTGGCCTCTTGAGAACTATATCTATATACATTTATCCATATAATTTGATGGGGGAAAGAATTTATTAATGATTAGTCAATTTTAGAATATTCGTAATAGAATTCCTCTTACTAGGTTTTTCAAATATGTATTTTTTAATATAATTTTTAATTATAATATATTTATTTTTTTAAGTAGCTACAACATGGTCAGGCATTGGGGTGTTTGGTAAAATTTTTTGTTATATTTTTTGACTTCTTACTATTAATTTTAGTTATAAATTACAATCTATTTCAAATACCTACAACTTCAACTACAAATTACAACTACTTTTTTTCTATTTCAGTTACAAGTTATAATTTTTACCAAATACTCATAACTGCTATTACAAGTTACAATTTATAAATTACTAGTTTTAATAATGTTAAACGCCACCATTGATGTGATACAATTTTAACTAGAAAATTTAAAATTTCATAACTTCTAAATAATAAATGGATTTGTTTTGAAAAGACCCGAATTTTTAGATTATGAAATAAGTAGAAAATAAGATGAAAATTTAAGTTACAGACTTCGTGTTAAGAATTCAAGAAAAAAAAATTAAGAAACTTAATGAAAAATTATTGACACTAAATTGCTTTGTTGTGGACCAATCTAACAAGGCCTAAACAACGCCTAAGCCATACTGGACCATGAAGTTTTAATTTTCTAGTTAACTAACTAAATTTGTTTCTCTTTAATTTGGAACCAAATAAATCCGTAGAAGTTATTCAAGTTTGGGGCCCAAGTTTGAGAAAGGGTAAAAGAGTCTTTTTAGTCTCTTTCTCATGCCTATAAAAAGGAAGACTACTCGTCTCTCTTCCCCTTTTAAGATTTCTCTTCCCCTTTTAAGATTTCGGCCACTTGAGATGATATATATATATATATATATAAAGAGAGAGAAAGAGAGAGAGAAAAAAAAAAGAAAAAGAAGAAGAAAGTTAAAACTTAAGTCTATCTTCTAATTTCAAGACTTAAAATAACTAAGCAAGAAATTCTCTAAACAATTTCTTTCAACACTCAAAAATCTCTTCTCATCTCTATCCTTCGAAAGTCTCAAACTAAGAATACAAATCAGCATAGGCTAGAATGAACAAGATAGAAATCGAGGACCCTGTGGTTGAGCCTTGGGATTTTCTTTGTATTAATTAATGTGTGATAAATGGTTTATGATTTTCTTTTTATTTGTGATTGTTGAAATATCTTTTAAGGTGTGTCATTATAGTTTTGTGCTTAAATGATTGGTACGTTTGGCTGATCCAGTCTTAGCTGCCAGTTGCATCCTATATTGAAAAGACTCCCGCTCAGATCACCAACCTAAAAAGGTCTCATTCGTATGGCTGGAGGTTTAAAGATCTCGAAATTGTAAGCCTTTGCATTAACCGTGTTAACCTTGTGCCGCAAATAGTAAAAGTCTTAAGATAGACCCACGTGAAACCTTGATTTTTATATTGCAATCATGACAATTTTCAAAAGAGATGCCTATATGTGTTTTCCTATCTTATATTGTGATATTCAGTTACGGTCAGAAAAAATATTAATTCCCTGCATTTTTTGGATAGATTCCAATCAACTACATCCCAGTCATATCCTTTAATCTAAACCTATTATCGCAGTCGAAATGCTGCTGAAATTATAGTTAGGCAATCATAACTTACTTAACTTGTTGGAGGTAAACTGTCAAGTTCATTGATTTGTAAAAAAAATTTTGAAAAAATAAAATTGTACGAACAATCGCCGAAACATACTCCAAATAAAAAAATTTTGATGTCGAACAATCAAAATAAAAATATGTGCCACTACAGTTAATTCAAATGAATACATTTTAGTCGATTCTTCAACTACGAATTTTGATTTCTTGAGTTGAAGCTTTGGTCAGACCTTCTACTGTATTCCTGATGTGATTCTCGAATATAGTGTGGGTTACGATCATTTAAGAACTAATACCGGCAGAACCTGGACAATCTTAATTTTGAAAAATAACTTATAAATTTGGTTTATCCTACCCGCATATTTATAGGATTACAGCAGGAACCTGTTGAGTAATTATGACATAGACTTATATTGTAACCCAGATACCCATCTAGCGTTTTTTTGCAAATATGCAAACCTCTTAGCGGTTTTTGTAATTATAAAAACCTTGCTACGATTTTTACAATTTTTATAAAACACTAAATTACAGTTCATACCACTAAAGAACTATAACTGCACTTTTAGCCAAAATCTCAAGATCAATTTCCATTGAGCTCCTGTTATTAAATGATTAACTCATCTCCACACGTTAAGATTCCCGCACTACTAGAAAATAATTAAAACACCACACTTTAAGAGTGTGATTAGAAGGTTATAATCACGCTTTTCCAAGCATGGTGTATGTGGGTGTGTTCTAAAGTCGAGACTTTCTGTCACACATTTTGCCAATAATTATTTACACAAAAAATGTGATTAAAAAAAACTAGTATGATTGTTAAAACTAAAACATCACAGTTTTGCATTATCGACCACACTTTTGTGCGTGGTAAAAATCAAAAAGTGTAATTAAACATACCACAAAGCGTGATTAATAATAACCTAAAGCGTGATTAAAAATGAAATTAGTGTGATGTTAAGTCGATTTCATATTATTGGCCGCACTGTTTGTGCGTGATAAAAATTGAAAAGCGTGGTTAAAAATAAAATCAGTGTGATTGTTAAGTCGTGTTGGAATTATCAACCACATTTTTTACGCGTGTTAAAATTTGGAAAGTGTTATTAAAATAATAAAAAAACGTGATCTTATTTATTTAACAATCACGCGTAAAAATCATGATCGATTATCTTATAACCATCACATATTAAACTTGTGATCTACCCCAGCACCCCAAACAACACACCAGATGCCCCTCGTACGCTGCTCACGGCGCACCGACACGCACCTGATGTTATTTCGAGTCTTTTTCATCTATGATAACCTTGTCAACTAATGCTATTCACCAATTCTACCTAACTTCAAATCCAATTTTCTATATATTTTGTAATACCCTGACTCTTCACATGACAACGATATTGTCCGCTTTGGGCAAAAGGCCTCACAATTTTGTTCTTCTTAGGGGGTTACACATCCTTGCATTGCTCCTGCCCAAGCACGCTTAACTGCGGAGTTTTGCTAAAATTTTTACCACTTGGAAAAAGGCCTCGTTACTATGTAGGGTCTAATATTTTTCTTTTATAGTTCAGGAACTCCATCTCCCTTTCTGATGTGGGATACCAGAATATTACAATCTACCTCCTTTAGGGCTGCATGTCCTCGTGCAGTAACCTGCCAGCACCGATAGCATGCCAGTCCTTATCGACCCGCCCACGTGTCACGCGAGACGGCAGGGGCCCACACTCAGAGGTGAGGAGAATCGGCTCTGATACCATCTGTAACACCCCGACCCTTCACATGGCAACGATATTGTCCGCTTTGGGCAAAAGCCCTCACGATTTTGTTCTTCCCAAGGGGTCACCCTTACATGGCCTCGTTGCTTTGTAGGGTCTAATTCTGTCACCACGTGCAACCCTAAGGGGAATTATGATATCCTGGTATCTCACATCAGAAAGAGATAGGGAGTTCCTGGGCTATAAAGGAAAAATCTTGGATCCTTACATTCAATAAGGTCTTTTCCCAGGTGGTAAAGACTCTAGAAGAACTCTGTAGTTAAGCGTACTTATGCTGGAGCAATGCAAGAATGGATGACCCCCTGAGAAGAACAAAACCGTGAGAGTTTTGCCCAAAGCGGACAATATCGTTGCGATGTGAAAGGTCGGAGTGTTACATATCTAGTTCTATTCCACAAAACATAAGCGTGAAACATAAAAATCAACTATAAAAAAGTGTTTCTAACAAAATGAACTCTAAGTTCTAAACACAAGATAACAAAGTAAATTACCATAACTGTAGTGAAAGAATTTATTAAATTTTTAATGAAATATATATTCATATTACACCCAATAATCTTTTGATCAATTGTACCAAAGTTAAAAAAAACCTAATAATTTAAAATTTGTCCCAATACAAACTGGGAGAATTCTTAAAAAAAGAAGAAGCAACAATTCCAACAAATTCATCACTTGAACCAGTGTTGAGAAGAACAATACTAGCCACACTCTAAAATCTGTAGGTCAATCCAATTCACAAGATAGAATTAGCTGGGAACAAAAAATTAGTAAGCAAGTTGCTTAAAAATTAGAAAAATAAGCAATTATTGTAACCCTAAAATCATATATTCTCATCTAGGACCAAAAAGTTAGAAATCTTATGCACAAATTGTCATGACCTCAAACCTGAAGCGCGCGATCCCAACATTATAACTCGTTCTCCCTATGACTAGAACTTCCCTTATGATATTCTCTCAAATTCTTTAACTCATTTTAAAAGGAATAATTCTAAGATTTATTGTGACGTCCCGTCCTCCAGGCACGTTCGGACTTACATAAATATAAATAAAAGAATATTCTAGCCATTCATTCATATTTACATACGTTAGTTATTACATCATAAAGAAGTTCTGAACCGTTCAAAAGTACATAACTATTACAGTTTCACCAAGAAATTTCAAAAAAATTACACTAAGCACAGGAAAACTGAATAAAAGAAAAAAGTAGAGGTCTCGAATCCTTAGAATGCATCAACGGGATCCACGTGCTCTTTGAACTCACCATGTTCTTTAGACTCTTCTTCTCCCTCTAGGATGACTTCCTCCAAGAACTCCTCCTCATCTGTGGCACGAATGTCATGAGCCAAGGCCTAGAAGCAAAACACTCCAACTTTCTAACTAATCTCACGGTACAAAATTCACCACAACACATACCATATAACACCTAATCCAGCTTATAGTCAAGGAAATAGACAAATTTATGACATGATAGTAGATAAAGTCAATAAACATGCGTGTATGAAATGTAGATGCCCAACCCAATATGCACCCAAATTATAACAGGGATTCCACACCGAGAATCACTAAAATAGACTTGATGGAACTCTAATCACCAAAGACATCATCGCGCCTCGTTACGAATAGTAAATGCATCACCAGGCTTCATGCCACAACTGTTTTACTCAATGAAAATGGCGTGGGGGCAGGCCAACCAATATAATCATCCATCCTTATCCGGGCCAACAATTCCCACTTTAAAATGCGTGATGCTTTCGCCAGTGTCAACCCAAAGTCAAAGAGATTTCAAGAGACAATTCACATTATGTAAAGTACCAAGATGAGGGATTTAGGACCCTCATAATTGGGCTCTTCTCCGATGTTACCACCGCAGTGGGATTAGATCCGCTAAATTAGGCTCTCTTCGAAAATATCCTTCAAAACATCGCTACAATGGTTTTAGGTCTGCCATAATTGGGCTCTTCTTCAAAATTACCACCGCAGTGGGATTAGGTCCGCCGAATTAGGCTCTCTCTGAAATTACCCAATTTGCCCGTATCATAACTCAAGAAGCGACGAAATCAAGGAGACATCAAAATCAAATTGCTAGTGATGAACCTATGGTGCCTAACAGTATTCATGATAAACCATTTCAAACACCGGGGACATACCCAGGGTGTATAAACTAATTTTGTAACACTGAGGACGAACCCATGGTGTACAAGGGGAATATATCTCAAAACATTTACAAAAATGGCAACCAGAGACGTCCTAGATTTAGAACCAAGAAGAATAATTCAATACCGCCCATCCCAATAACAATGTACACAGATGGACTCCAATATGCCAAGATGCAAGTGACAATGTCAATGATGTATGGTATGGATCTAAATACAACCATCTATAGCAAGGCAAGTTTCATAAGGTACAAGTATGTGAAGCACAAGCTATAATTTTCAAGACATGATTCAAACATGATAGCAGGAGTTTTAAATCATCATATGTTCACTTAAAACACTAATCAACTAATTCAAATCAATCATCATATAAAAACTCAGGTCTCATGGCAAAAGGTACTCAATTTCACACTTAGCAACTTTTAAGGCCAAAAATCAAATATTAAATTAAAAGAGTTGACAAGGTGTTGAGATATCTAGACTTGGAATCAAGTTATAATTTTTATACATTATTTAGATAAAAATATTTTTTACAACTCTCATATTTAACACCAAGGCCAAAACCTAAGACAAAGTGGTGAACAAAACATCCTAAGTAAAAACAGTTCAACACTTTTCTCAAGATTTCACCAAAAATATGCTTCTGTTGGTCTCGGTTTTTCGATATCATATCAAGTCCAAATGAGCCCATTTTCTTGTATGTTCTAGTTGAACAAATCTTCTACAAGTTTCATATTTAGAGTTAAGAGTAGTTATTTGGAACAAGTTAGATGTTTTGGCCATTTTAGAAAATACGTTCTGTCAGCCGCCAAAACTTAGCAGAGCCGGTTTTGAACAGAGGGTTTGAAACTATTTTGGGATATCATCATGAGGCTTTAAGGTCTAATTTTTGGGTAGAAAGTACTTCCATATGTTAGCTACAATATTCATGTAGCCCACCTTTCGAATAGGTCACTACAAATAGGGGTTTTGAGCTATATAAAAATCTGTAACAGAATGTTCCTTGGGGGTTGAAACTCAACAGAGAATTTCAAAGGGGTTTTGACCTATCAAGACTCAATATGGTGTTCTCATTTTTGGTGTGTAGATAGATATTCATGTTATCTACTACTTTCATATTTTTACCAAAGTTTGGATCTCATTTTAAAATAGCGTTTCAAAGTCGGTAGTGTTGACTGGTCGTAAAATGATACTTTTGTAAAATTTCAATATCTTAAGTTCTAGTTATGCAAATGCGTTTAAAACAACTTTCAATGAAAGATAACACAAAAAACTAAATCTGGACATAAATAACATGCTTAGATTAATTTTCTACATCTAGTTATGGGATTTCAAATCTCATGACAGAAATATCAAAATTCTCAAAAATTAAGCCTCTTAGAGTTCAAGTCTTCTACTTATGTCATGTCAAATTTTTGTTTCATTTCTTTGCATGCTTGTATTTTAGACTTGAATATCAAGACTCCAGCACACTTACAAGTCATCACACTCAAAGATAACAATATATAGTAATATCTCATATCATTCATAAACATAACAGCCCCTAATTTGTTACTACGACGCCTTTTCGGTTTGATTTTGGTTCTTGATTTTTAGAGTGTTTAAAGAAATGTGTTGGGAGATATTTTGAGACATATTAGACATAAGATTTAGAGATTTTACTTACTTGTTTGAGAGATCAAGGGAGGGTAGAGGATGGATTTGGACTTAACTTTTAAAAATCTCCTTGGTTTCTTTATTTTTCTTCCTTTTCCTCCCTCAAACTCACCTCATCCCTCAAGAGCAAGGGGTTCTGGTTTCTCCCCTCTCTTTGGCCGAAAATATCATATAGATAAGAGGGTATTTGGCTTCCTTTATATAGGCAAAGGCTAAGGGACAAGAGGGGGACATAAGGTACCAAAAAATAATTTTTTTCTTCACTTTAATAAATGAGACTTAAGTTTGATTTGAGTTGATTCAACTTTTTTGGGCTAAAATTCAGACATGGAGAAGATAAATATAGCTAGGGATCAGTTTGGGGGACAAAAATATGACCCCCCATCAATCAAGGGGTTTGTCTTGATTTTCGTGCCCTTATTGTGCAAAAAAATGCATTAAAAGTTAATTTGATGTATCTTTTTTATATTTTTTTTCTACTGAGACTTATTGTTTTAATATGTTTATGAGAAATAATTATATTTTTATGTATTATCATAGTTTTCATAGTAATTGATTAAATAGATGTAGTTTTTTACGTCAAATTAAGTTAATTTGGCAATATATGACTTTTTGACTTATTTTGTTGTGTATGAATTTTAATAATGATTTGTTTGATTTTGTTGATCTATAACACTATATTATTATGTATATTACTTGTTCAACAAGTATTGAATTATCATAATGCTTAATTTAATACATTTCTCATCATTTTAAGTTAAAAAGAAAGTAAAAAGTCACTTTTTATCACACTTCCCAAGGTGGTCGGCCACTAAGGAGTATTTTTGGCATTTTTGATGTTATTTTATTTTTTACTACTTAATTGTACTTAAATTCTGATTTAGGGTATTCATATGTCAACATTTGGGTTTTTAAGACTTTTTGTTGTACTAAAGGTAAAACGGTCATTTTACCCTATTTATGAGATTTTTTTTTATTTTTAATTCATTAATTCATGATATTTACTTCATTTAGAATGTTGAAAGACTCTCCAGATGTTAAGATTTTGTTGCTTGAATTTTGGACCTTTTTAGGATTTTCGGGTCGAACTCAAGATTTTCGATTCAAATTAGGATTTTGAACTTCTTCTGTGTTCTATGGTCTCATGGACTATCTGTCACTAACACTTAGGGTTTGGGTTGGGGGTTTACACGGGTCGTTATCAATCAGGTTGTTACAACTAGGGTCCGTACCGGGTCGTTACAAACTACCCCCCTTAAACAAATTTCGTCCTCGAAATTTTTTCCCGTACTTCATCGTATGGAAGGTTAAGGATGATTTACTAACATGGTACCTTCTCGTCTTTAGGTTGACTTTCTTATTTCATCACGTCCATTGATTCCCTTGTTGTTCAAGCTACGTCCTCCTTCCCAAGCCACCTGTTTCTTGTTGAAGTTAATTTTCTTAATATTCGTAGTCTCACTTTCGTCGATGAATATTGTAGTTTCTTCCTCTTGATAGCGGGCATTCAAACTTTTTATGTCTGAATTCATGACAATTGAAATAGACTATCGGGTCCATTTTTTGTCCACCTTGTTGTTCTTTTCAGTTAGTTTGTGAGTACAGCTTCTTAGGGACAAACACTCGGTTGCTCCTTACAGGTTCTCCAGAGCTGGTGCTTCCTTTCCTTTGGTTCCAAATCTCCCTTAAGTCGGCCAGATCGATTTTGACGAGTAAGGAGGCCTGAACTACTTGAGTGTATGTAGGGAGTTGCAGGTAAATCACCTTCGTTCGAACAGATAACTGAAGGCCCCACTCAATCTTTCGTGCCTTAGATTCCTCATTAGTTACTAGGGTTGCGGCAAAGCAACTTAACTCCTCAAAATGATTTTCGTACTGCGTTACTGTCATTGAGCCTTGTTTAAGATCCAAGAACTCACGAACTTGTGCTTGACGGAAGGGGGTTGGGAAATACGTTTCCAAGAACAAGTCCTCAAACTTGTCTCAAGCTAGAGCTGCCACGTCCTATGTGTTGTTGATTAAGAACCATCAACGATTCGCTTCTTTTTCTAGTAGGTGTGCCGCCAAGGCTACGCGGTCTGCTTTATCCTGAACTCCTATAGAATTAAATAATTTCTTAATCCCCCTCAGCCACTCTTCTGCTTTCCTAGGTTCTATTCCTCCTCTGAATGTCGGGGCTCGCTGTCTGCCCATCTCAAATAAGAACCACGCTCGGTCACGTACGATAGGATGGTTGAAGCTAGTGGCCAGTTCTCGCAACACTTAAGGTAGTCCCGACACTTCATTGTCTATGAGTTTGTTAGCTTGTCGGTGATTTGGTCGTCTACCAGCCATCCTAACAATAAAAGAGTGTTATGGTCTTGCAGATTATTTTAGTTCTTGATTATTTATTGTGTTTTAGGATCTTGTGAAGTTAATACATGGTTGCAAAATTACTTAAAGCGATTTAACTGTAACGTTTTCATTTCACCTCAACTCATAACTGGTACAAAATTTCTCGAGTAGTTCGCAAAATATGCATACAACACTTAAACAAAGAGAAATAGAATGCCTACACACTAAGGCCTAAGCAAATAGATGCAGGTAGAAATGTCGGACAATCACCTCGCGTTCCCATGTTGCGTCGTATATGTTAAAGCTGCGCCATAGCACCTCGACATGCCAAGCATTGGTTAGTCCCATCCTCATCTTGTTTGTTATTGCCATTGGAATCTCCTGGTATATCTCCGAGTTGTCAAAGTCGATGGCGGGGCAAGTGGATCGATGATTTCTCTTTCGTCCTTCAGTCTTTGGCGCTGCATCCATTTCGTAGTTAGCATGTCTCCGAGTCAGACCTTAAACCCTGGGAGAAAATCAAAGCGGTAGAGCGTTCTGCTATACTTCTCAAGCACTCGTACAGGTCCTACGAAATGGGAAAAGGTCTCTGGTTTCCTCCACAAGCACATCTTGTCCGGGCAGATATTGGCATACACTCTTTCTCCCACGCGATACCCTTAGTTGTCTTGACGACCAAAGTATATAGCAGCATCGACAACCTCATCCTCATCGGACTCAGGTGCAGGTGCTTCAAGCTTGTCATACTAGAAAGCAATGGCTCCTTCTTCTTCATCCTCGTCCTTGTGAGAGTGTTAAACACTAATAGCTATCGTTTCTCATCAGTCTAGGTCTTAGAAGACGCAACCTAGGGTGGTGAGCGGCCAAACGTTTTAGCCAAGGATTTCGAACAACGTACTAGATTGCACGAAATGTGGCTAGGGGTTAAAATGGCTGAAGGAATCTGAACAAGTCTTTTATCGAGATTCAAGGGAAGATTCCCAGATGGTTCAAATGATAGGTTGGATGAGGTCAAATGGTCACGGTTAAGGCAGTCACTGTTGACACATATTGAGTGGTCACTTGGGGTTGAAATGCAGAGAAAACAAGAGGAGGATAGTGAACAATATTTAAACAAGTGTCTTCGGAACTAATTGAATTATGATAAAAGAGATGTTTAAGCAAAATGGGCAGCCAAACTAGATATTTACCTTGAAGTTACGTCCGCCTATCGTACTTCAATTCAAGCTTCTAAGTCTACTTTCCTAGTAAAGAATTCAAGAGTGTATAATGAATTCATAAAATCATTCAAGCTTCTAAGTCTACTTCCCTGGTAAAGATTTCAAGAGTGTATAAAGAATTCATAAAATCATTGCAACAGATTGTGGTTTCAGAATCAAGAGAAACGAACGATGGCAGAAAATTTTATCAATGCCGAAGGTTTGGAACAGGTACTTAACAAAGAATTGATATCGAGTTCTACAAGAGAAGAGTTACTTTAAGGATGATGGCTTGAATTGGAGGAGAATCAAATACGAATACTGGTCATTATCGAGGCATGAAAACTTGAGGATAAGAGTATCTTCTAGGATTGAATCTCTAATAGGGTTATCAACAAGACTTGGGTGCATATGAGTTACCGATGAGTAACATTTGACAGTACCGTTAAGGATCGACGATATAAGAAGGAAGGATATACAAAAGAACTTCAAAAAGTTGACAATAGGGCTTGGGGTAAATGAGAAAAGGACTTATAAGGATCAAGTTACGAGGTTCTAACGATGTCTCTCGAGGTGATATCTGAAACTTCTCCTAGTGCGTACTCTTGTCTATCGCCCTTAAAATAAGATAACTTGTTGCATGGATCTCCGATCTTCGATCTCGGTGCCCTTACTTGTCTTTTGCATGTAGATTCTTTGCTGTTCTCGAACTTGGTAGCGTCCTAATATGACTAGCTATAAGACTTAGATGCAGCAGACTTTAGTTCTTATAATGTATAGATGATAATAATAATAATAATTAATACAACGCATCTTACAGAGCTCCAACGCCACAGAATGCATGGTTTTCCACAACCCAAGGCTTAAATGTTCACTAAACCTAAGCTCTGATACCAACTGTGACGTCCCGTCCTCCGGGCACGACCAGACATACATAAATATAAATAAACAAATATTCTAACCATCCATTCATATTTACATACGTTAGTTATTACATTACAAAGGAGTTCTGAACCGTTCAAAAGTACATAACTATTATAGTTTCATCAAGAAATTTGAAAAAAATTACACTAAGCATAAGAAAACTGAATAAAAAAACAAAAACAGAGGTCTCGAATCCTTAGAATGCATCAGCGAGATTCCCGTGCTCTTGGAACTCACCATGTTCTTTAGACTCTTCTTCTCCCTCTAGGATGACTTCCTCCAAGAACTCCTCGTCACTTGTGGCACGAATGCCATGAGCCAAGACCTAGAAGCAAAACACTATAACCTTCTAACTAATCTCACGGTACAAAATTTACCACAACAAATACCATATAACATCTAATCTAATTTATAGTCATGGAGATAAACAAATTTATAACAAGATAGCAGATAAGTCAATAAACATGCGTATATAAAATGCAGATGCCCAACCCAATATGCACCCAGATTATAACAGGGATTCCACACTGAGAATCACCAGAGTAGACTTGATGGGACTCTGATCCCCAAAGCCATCATCGCACCTCGTTGCGAATAGTAAATGCATCGCCGGGCTTCATGCCACATCTATTGTATTCAATGGCAATGGCGTGGGGGTGGGCCAACTAATATAATCATCCATCCTTATTTGGGCCGACAATTCCCACCTTAAGATGCGTGATGCCTCTGCCAGTGTCAATCCAGAGTCTAAGAGAATTTAAGAGACATTTCACATTATGCAAAGTACCAAGATGAGGGATTTAAGACCGCCATAATCGGGCTCTTCTCCAAGATTACCACTGCAGTGGGATTAGGTCCGCCGAATTAGGCTCTTTCTGAAATTACCCTTCAAAACATCGCGACAATGGGGTTTAGGTCCGCCATAATTGGGCTCTTCTCTGAAATTACCACCGTAGTGGGATTAGGTCCGCCGAATTAGGCTCTCTCCAAAATTACCCAATTTACCCGTATCATAACTCAAGGAGCAACGGAATCAATGAGACATCAAAACCAAAGTGCTAATAACGAATCCATGGTGCCTAACAGTATTCGTGATAAACCATTTCAAACACCGGGGATATACCCAGGGTGTATAAACTAATTTTGTAACACCGGAGACGAACCCAGGGTGTACAAGGGAAATATATCTCAAAACATTTACAAAAATGGCAACCAGGGACACCCTAAATTTAAAACCAAAAAGAACAATTCAATACCGTCCATCCCAACGACGTACACAGAAGGACTCCAATATGCCAAGATGAAAGTGACAATGTCAATGATGTATGGTATGGATCTCAAATACAACCATCTATAGCATGGCATCAACTAGCATGGCAAGATTCATGGTATATCGCGTAAAACATAAGGTACAAATATGTGAAACACAAGCTACAATTTTCAAGACATGATTCAAACATGATAGCAGGAGTTCTAAATCATCATATATTCACTTAAAACACTAATCAACTAATTCAAATCAATCATCATACAAAAACTCAGGTCTCGTGGAAAATGGTACTTAATTTCACACTTAGCAACTTTTAAGGCAAAAAATCAAGTATTAAATTAAAAGAGCCAACAAGGTGTTGGGGTATCTAGACTTGGAATCAAGTTATAATTTTTATACACCATTTAGATAAAAATATTTTCTACAATTCTTATGTTTAACACCAGACCAAAACCTAATGCAAGGGGGTGAACAAAACATCCTAAGCAAAAACGGTTCAACACTTTTATCAAGATTTCACCAAAAATATGCTTCTATTGGTCTCGGTTTTGGGTTATCATATCAACTCCAAATGAGCCTATTTTTTGTATGTTCTATTTGAACAAGTCTTCTACAAGTTTCATGTTTAGAGTTAAGGGTAGTAGTTTGGAACAAATTGGACTTTTTGACCATTTTAGAAAATAGGTTATGTCAGCCGCCAAAACTCAGCAGAGCCGATTTTGGACAAAGGGTTTGAAACAGTTTTGGTATATCATCCCGAGACTTTAAGGTCTGATTTTTGGACAACAAGTATTTCAATATGTTAGATAGAATATTCACGTAGACCACTTTTGGAATATGTCACTAAAAATATGAGTTTTGAACTATATAAAAATCTGTAACAGAATGTTCCTTTGGGGCTGAAACTCAACAGAGACTTTCAAAGGGCTTTGACCTATCAAAACTCAATATGTTATTCTCATTTTTAGTGGGTAGATAGATATACATGTTATCTACAACTTGCATGTTTTTACCAAAGTTTGGATCTCATTGTAAAATCGGGTTTTCAAGTCGGTAGTGTTGATTGGTCAGAAAATGATACACTTTGGTAAAATTACAATATCTTGAGTTCTAATTATGAAAATGAGTTGAAACCAACTTTGGATGAAAGATAACACAAAAAGATAAATTTTGACATAAATAACATGCTTAGATCAATTTTTTACATTGAGTTATGGTATTTCAAATCTCAGGGCAGAAACATCAAAGTGCTCAAGAATTAAGACTCTTAGGGTTCAAGTCTTCTGCTTATGTCATGTCAAGTTTTTGTTCTATTTCTCTACATACGTGTGTTTTAGACTTTAATATCAAGGCTCCAACACACTTAGAAGTCATCAAATTCAAAGATAACAACATACAACAATATCTCATATCATTCATAAACATAATAATCCCTAATTTGTTACTACGACGCCTTTTGGATTAGATTTTGGTTCTTGATTTTCAGTGTTTAAAGGGATGTATTGGAAAATATTTTAAGGGATATTAGGCACAAGTTTTAGATATTTTACTTACTTGTTTGAGAGATCAAGGGAGGGTAGAGGATGGATTTGGACTTAGCTTTCGAAAATATCCTCAGTTTCTTCTTTCTTCTTCCTTTTCCTCTATCAAACTCACTTCATCACTCAAGAGCAAGGGGTTTTGGTTTCTCTCCTCTCTTTGGTCAAAAATATCATATAGAGAAGAGGGTATTTGGCTTCTTTTATATAAGCAAAAGCTATGGGACAAGAGGGGGACATAAGGTATCAAAAAAGGATTATTTTCTTTACTTTAATAAATGAGACTTGAGTTTGATTTGAGTTGATTCGACTTGTGTGGGATAAAATTCAGACATGGGAAACATGAATATAGCTAGGGGTCCATTGGGGGTACAAAAATCTGATCCCCCATCAATCAATAGATTTGTCTAGGTTTTCGTGCCCCTATTGTGCAAGAAAATGTATTAAAAGTTAATTTGATATATTTTTTTGGTGTCTTTTTCTACTGGGACTTATTATTTTAATATGTTTATGAGAAATATAGTATTTTTATATATTACCATAGTTTCCATAGCAATTGATTAAATAGATATAGTCTTTTACGTCAAATTAAACTAATTTGGCAATATATGATTTTTTGACTTATTTTGTTGTGTGTGAATTTTAATAATAATTTGTTTACTTTTGTTGACCTATAACACTATATTATTATGTATATTACTTGTTCAACAAGT
>JAOTRH010079813.1:0-17270 GCA_034768845.1 Heliamphora exappendiculata
ACAATAAGAAGATATAATAGAATAAAATCAAATCAGAATAAAATCAATCTAATCAATCTAAATCTAATATTCCAACAATTTTGAAATTGAGAAATTAGTTTTAGAACTTCAAAATAAATAAGAAAAGCAGAGAAATTTCTTACTTTTAAAAATTGAAAAAAGAATTATTTCAAAAGATATACGAAATTTATCTAATGTTTAGGTTTTATTAGTTTTACATAATTTTATATTTAATATAAATTTTGTTTGATATATCTCGACGAGTAAATTTTTAAAATATTAATTTTATTAAAAGTAAATTTATATATTAAAGATTATAGAATTTTAAAATTTGCAAGCAAAGATTTTAAGAATGAGACTATGCATAAATAAAGGTAGATTTGTCATCATCAATTTTTAAATTTTAAGTGAGAATTTATCTTTAAAAATATTATTGATTGGGACAATACTTTTGCAAATAATTCAAATAAAACTAAAAATAAATTGACACCAGCTTAATTTATTTTTTACTACGTCATGAAATGAAAAGCCAACGTAAATAAGGGAAAAAATACGATGCACACCCCAAAACATTTGGCGTGTAGCTATGCACTTTGTAAAATTTCTCACAAAATTTATAATTAAAACGACACTAATTTATTACTAAAAAATCATATAGATTCATAATTCAATAATCACATAAAATTATAAATTTGTTATGCAAGAAAACTCAGAATAATCACAAACAAATTAAAAAAAATTTATGTAGTTCGACAATTTGATTATGTCTACAGGCAGCAAAATTCAATATATACTGAAAAGATAAAAAATTAATTAATTCTCACAAATTCTCTTCTCAAGCACCTTGAATAATAATAATATGTGGTTACATTCATATTTATAAGAGAAAAAAAGAGATATAATGTAATCAAACTTGTGTTAGTCGAGTTCAAAACTAATTAAACTTTTACAAATTAACATTATTTAAAACTCTTCAAAAAATCAAATTAATGTAGGTACAATTTAGTAAACATGATTGACTCAAAATCTATCACAAGTCAAATAGGATTTAAGTCAAAATTTTCAACAATTTTAACCATGATGAGAGTTCATATTCTAAATAAATCAATATGCCAATGGTACCACCAAATGCACTAAAAGCGCTCAAATTTTTGAATCAAACAGATCAACAGATAAAATCTGCATCCAAATGCGCTTTGTAACGCTAAATTCACTTGGGGTGACAAAAGCTTCAAATCAGACATATTGGCATATTAGTGCTGCCACTAAATGCGCCCTGAAACGCTAAATTGCACACAACTGTGTCAAATTCCAAAATTAAATAAAATACGAATAGATGCACGGATCACGCCCGGACCAAATATGAACCAGGTGGAGCGGCTACTCAAATTATCAAATTTTGTCAAGTTCAAGACATATTGAAACTTGACTTAAATAACACATCTTGCAATACAAACTGTCAGCATATCATCCACCAACAAATGTAATTGGATAACCAACACAAAATTCATTTAATGACAAATTTCATCTGAGAACAAATTCCACCTGAAGATCAAACTTTTCATGATGAACAAAATAGATTCCTCTAAACGAACAAAACTGACTATATCTGCTACAACACCCTCAAATTTTTGACTTCTTCAAAAGATTTAAATAGATGATGCTTCAAATATAAATAAATGATAGAAATAACTAATCCGAACTCAACAAACAAAACCCTCAACAGAATCGGCTATAAAAATTCCCAAATTCTACCATAACCAATATTCAACGCTTGAAGTAAGACCAAAACAACCGCTTATACGCTCCAATAGTGCAAAACAAAATTTTAGAAGCTGAACTAATTAAATCTGATGTCACGATTGAATTTGAAATAGCCAAAAATAGTAGGAACTAATCTAACTTGATAAAAACAATTGCAAAGATATACTAAATTAGCTAAATAAGATGAGCAAATTAGTGTTAAACTGATAAAATTGCAAAAAACCTGAACTGAATCTGGGCAAATTGAACCAACAAAACTAATTTACGAAATGCTAATCAAAGAAGATTATGCATGTATGGATCACATAGTAGAGCTACTTCTTATTGAATCAAATTAATCAAATGGGTTGCAATTATCTTCACTCAAATAAGTGGCACTTATCCAATAGTAAATTAAGGACCTGTTTGGCATACAACAAATATTGTAGAGACTTAATTGGAGTGTGCGGGAGCATCTGAACTCGATTTTTGACGTATAATATATAGTTGAAATCGTCTTGACGAGACAAAACTTTTAATATATTCAAAAGTAATTTTTAATTACTTCAAATTCTGAGCAAAGAGCAAAAAGAAACTTTAACCAAAGTTCTGATACTATTTGTTGTGCAAAAAAGACAGATTTTACGTGGTTCGACAATTTGCTTATATTCACGAATGACAAAATTCAATATATGGTGAAAAAATAACAAATCATTGAACTCTCGCAAATTCTCCTCTCAAACAACTTGAATACCAATAATATGATGCTACAATCATATTTATAGGAAAGAAAAAGAGATATACTCTAATTAAACTTGTGCTAGTTGAGTTTAAAATTAATTAAATTTTTACAAATTTATATTCTTTAGAATTTTTAAAAAAATTAAATTAATGTGAATACAACTTAGTAATCATGATAGATTAGAAATTTATCACAACTCAAATAAGATTTGAGTCAAAATTTTAAATAAAATTTATTACAAAAAACTCATAATTAAAAAAATCATAAATCAAAATATTAAATCTTGGGACGATATTAATTTATTAACTTTTGGATTGACGCTAAGCATAATTTATAATATAAATCACACATTTTTATAATTTAAGCTACAAAATAATTAGATTGATACATGAGGCACTCTAAATCTGCATGCATATCGTCTTCCTTTTTTTTTGGCATAAATAATATTAAAGGGTGCTTCACTAAGTTATTAAAAGTAATTTTTAATATTTTGTTATTAATTTTAATAATAAATTATAATTTTTTAAAATATTTATAATTTTTATTACAAGTTATAATTATTATTTTTTATAATTAACTAATTTCAATTACAAAATATTATATTTTTCAAAAGAATAATGCTCTAATAATCATATTTAATCACTATATTTGAATATCACATTGTGGTCTCTCACGTGTAGTATTTATATTATTTTGTAGTTTTATTATTTATTTTTAAATATCATATATAAAATATCACATCATATAATATTTGAATATAATTATTAAAATATTATTATTTTTAAATAATTAAAATTTCTATTATAAATTACAAGGTATTAGATTCAAACCTGACAATCAGCTCCCGTAGTGCCGAAAAACTATCAAATAATTTACTGGGATCTTTGGCACTGTAGAAGCGTAAGCATGGGGGACTGTTCGTCAGTACTCCAAGGGTCGTCTTACCTTTTGGCATATGTCCTCTCGTCTATGGACTCTTACATTGTATGCATGAATGAAAAAAAAAAGAAAAAGAGTGAATTGATGATGATGATGATGCTGGTGATGTACCCATAAGAGAGAAAGGAAGAGAAAGAGCGCTTTACTATTTTCGAAACACCAGAGAGAGAGCGAGAGAGATGGGTCCATTGTCCTCTGCGTAAATTCAAAGCTTTTTCGTCGACGACACGTTCCGGATCTGCCGTTTCTTTCACCGTCGTTCCCTCTTTCTCTATCTCTGGAAACCAGGCTTTTCACTGATTAGAAATCTATGGAGTTGAACGATCAGTATGGTGGAATGGCCGATCTCAGGCAGTACATGAACGGGAGGACTCATTTTCCGGCTATGACGACACAGCAGGGAGATTTCTTCTCAGGCCACCGAAACCTGACGCAAGCCCAGCATCACCCCTACGCCGCGATGGTCATGGTGGGTCGTCATCTGGTGAGTGCTGATCATCATCACATGGTTCCTCGCGGACGCGGCGGGCTTCTTCATCCCGAGTTCCGCTCTGATTCTACCACCGCCACTAGCGTGGCGGCTGCGTCCAGTACTAGTCTTAATGGGTTGGAGATGGAGGGTGCTGGCTGTGGTGGTGGACCTGGCGGCGGCGGCGGTGGCGGCGGCCTTGGAGGCGGCGACGGTAGGACTGGAAGGTGGCCGAGACAAGAGACTCTCTCACTTCTTGAGATCAGATCCAGGCTTGATTCTAAGTTCAAGGAGGCGAATCAGAAGGGTCCCTTGTGGGACGAAGTCGCTAGGTTCACCCATACCCCAGCTCTCTCTCTCTCTCTCTCTCTCTCTGGAATCAAAGTTTAGTACTGTCTTAATTTGCTATTGCTAATTACTAGTTCGCATGTCAAGTGCCAACCCTAGTTTCCTCAAGATTCAGTTTTTTTTTTCCTTCTTCGAATAGTGATAAGAAAAATTAGGAGTTTGAGTATGTTTTTCTGTAGATTTGTCATTTGATGAATACCCCAATTACCCACTGCGATTTGATTACCACTCTGTGTTGAGACTTAAGAATTGGCATCACAGTGAAGTATCACTGTATCAGTTGAAGTCCCTGTCCAGGTATAATTTTCTTCTTTAATTCGTTCATCTTCCTTTTTTCTGCAACAAAATTGGGTGATTACTGATTACATAAATTCTTCTACAGAATTGGCGCTGTTTCTTTCTGGAAACGATGAATAGCCTTCTTTTTGGCATCTTTATCATTATATGCGCATGATTTAACCTAGGGTTCTCTTCAAAAACTTCGCTTTCAAACCATATAACGATTCTTATGCAGGAAAATGTCCGAGGAACATGGGTATCAAAGGAGTGGGAAGAAATGCAGGGAAAAATTCGAGAACTTGTATAAGTATTACAAGAAGACAAAGGATGGGAAGAACGGTAGACAAGACGGCAAACACTACAGATTCTTTCGGCAGCTTGAAGCTCTCTATGGTGATACCAGTACCACCCACCCAGTTTCAGTCTCAGAAACCCTCCATATTGGAACGAATCTTCCATTCCCTAATTCAATAAACACAAATCAAGAAAACCAAGAATGCTTTCGAGCTGATCCAAAGCTCTGCGACAGCCCTAGCCTCTCCAACTCTGAATCCGACACTACTTCTTCCTCTGAAGACAACGATATTAACGCGGCCGGTGGGCTTGTTGACAAAGATTTGGTGAAGAAGAAGAAGGGAAGGGGTAGAAGGAGCTGGAAGGCGAAGATAAGAGACTTCATCGATTTGCAGATGAGGAAGCTGATGGAGAAACAAGATGAATGGCTGGAGAAGATGACGAAGTCCCTTGAACGGAAAGAACAAGAGAGGATGTTGAAAGAGGAAGAATGGAGGAAACAAGAGTCGGCTAGGATCGAGAACGAGCACAAGTTGTGGGGTAACGAGCGAACGTGGATTGAAGCTCGCGATGCAGCTTTAATGGAGGCGTTGCAGAAGTTAGCCGGAAAAGAAGCGAAAGCTTCTTCGCCGGACGTTTTGACGGGGTGTGAGAATCAAAGTCTGAGCGAAAACCAGAATGAAAATGGAAGTGAAACAATTAATACTACTACCACTTGGAAAGGTGATCAGAGCTGGTCGGAAGGGGAGATTACGAAGCTAATACAATTGAGAACCGGCATGGAATCAAGGTTCCAAAATGGGTGTTCAGAAGAGGTTCTTGGTTGGTTCTGATGGTGAAGGTGAAGCTCACTGATTATCAGGCTGTTCTGCTAGAGACATAAAATATATACTTACAAATTTATTTATAATTGAAAATGAATGGTTGAGATTTATTTAAATATATGAGTTCTATCTCACGTATGATTTAATCTTAACTATTTATTTCAAATTATGAATAAATTTATAAAATTATTTTACGAGCTTGTAGCATTTTTGTATTATCAGGTAATGCTTCAATTTATTACTCATTTGTTCTGTTGGGAATTAGTGGGGGATTTAACAAAATAATTTTCGAATACATGCAAAAATTTAAAATTCAGATTTAATTATAAATTGCTAAAATCTAAACAATAAGAACATATTTTCTATAAAAATAAAAATAAAAATAACACTAGTTCTTAATGATAAGATTCATTAATCTGTAATTAGTTTTGTTATGGAAATTTGTGTACTTGTCAATTTTTCTTAACCAAATTGGGAAGAGGAAGTGAGTAATTTTGTTCAGACTTAAGAGGTAAGTGATTTGATTTGTGTTTCCATGATATGAGGTGTCACTGATCCGTGTTTGAGCAGGCAGCTCACCTGGGTTTAGGGTTTCAAAATGCTAGACGCACATATGTTTTGGGTATAGGTTCAGACATACTTATTTTTATGTATGATAAGTTTTATATAATTATTAAATGGAGAAAGTGCAACTGGATTTGTATTTGTTAGGATTTGAAAACCTGTTTTCCAAGGGAACGAAAATAAAAATTATGTACACACAACAAATTATGTAAAAATTTACATAATTTGACACAACATGCCTATGTTTACGGGTGTTAAAGATAATCTATTATAATCATAGAATATAAAATTTTAAGATAAAAAATATTCTAAAACTCAACATCCAAAACTCGAGGCTGGACAAATATAAGACACATATTCATCAATATTTGATATTTGTGCACTTAATAAAATTCTTAGAGTTTATGTGTTTGTTGGTGTTTCATATCTTAAGCAACGATGGATAAATTAAAATTCGTAGAGAAATGAGTGTTTTATGGAGTTTCCCTTCTAGAAGTTACCACTCTAATATTTTACCATAATGTAAATTATTTATTTTATAATATTCGTTAAGTTGATTATTCATATAAAAATAAGTTTTTTTATTATTCATATAAAATCAACTAAGTTGATTATTCATATAAAAATAGATTCTAAAATAAATGATTCAAATTATAAAAATATAATGACCCAATAAATTAATATCTTAATAATTAATCCAAATATAGAACTTAACAATACAGTTTAAATTACTGGAACCCATTTATTTTTCTAGTTTGTAGTCTTCTTGATGGAGTTTTTTTTTTTTTGGATCTATTTTTTGGTTTTATTTCATGTTGGCACCTTGCTAACTGTTATATAAGGTCCGATCTGCATGCATGTGATTGGCCGATTTATCTTGACAATAATGTTTTAATTTTCATCATGACAATGATGTTCTCATTTATACCATACTTATTTTTATCTTCTTGTCACATTAGTTAGTTTTTTTTCTTAGTTGACACTATAAATAGTAGCAATTTATTAACGAACACAAAATAATCTATTAGCGTATACATAAAATATAATATTAATCCTATAGCCTTTATTTCCCGTCCCTCGCATATTAATTGTTCAAATGAATTAGTAGGCTAATAAGTTGAATAAGAGTTCGACTACACAACTTAAGATACTTAAAACATAAGTTAATAGAAGTAGTTAATGTATTTTATATATATCATACTAATTTTTTATTAGAGCATAAAAAAGAAAGATGTTAAAGACCGATCTCTAAAAATTGGTATTACAATGTGTGTTGCTTACATTTCTTGTTTTCCTTATTCATTTTTCTGTTCTTTTTTTTTTTTTGCTTTATTTTGTTGAATAATAATGTTTTTGTTGTCTTATTAATTAGTTTGATGAGTCTCTTAACCATTCGTTATCTGGAGTGTGAAACATATACACGAATTTGGATTTTCCAATATCGGTGGGAGAGGGAGGAGTTACTGTAGTGTATTAGGAGAAATTAGGAAAAACTACAATATTAAGGCTCTGTTTGCTTTAACGCAAAATACTTTATCTATCTTTTACCGTTTGGTATGATGAAAATAATATAAAATATTTTTGTAATAAAATATATTATCCCAAAGACTATAATTGATTTAGTGCTAGCCGGGAAAAGTAGTAGTAGCGACGGTAGGAGTGGTAACGACAATGACTGCTTGCGATGGCAATAATAGTGGTGAATGGAGGTAATGGTAGTAGTGGCGGCGGCAATGGTGGGGTGGGGGCGGTGCGTGTGTGGGGTGGAAGTAGTGGGGACGGTGGTTGTGGTGGCGTGAATGGTGGGGGATGGTTGTTGTGGTGATGGTGATGGTGGTGGTGGAAATAATGGTAATTGCGATGGATTGCATTAAAATAATTGCTCATTTTGCTTAAAAAATTAATTAATTATTTTTAAAAATATATATATTTTTACTATATTAACCAAACAACAAAAAATAAAAAGAAAAAAAATTATTTTTTATGAAATCATTTTACATAACAAAATAATTTTCTTTATTACGAGCAAATTTTGATTTTGAGATTCACAACAGATATATATATATATATATATATATATATGAGGGTGGACAAAAGTTATGGGCCTAGGTCCAGCCCGAATGATTGGAGGCAAGGACCCAAAAGGAAGACTAGCCCAAAATGGACTTGTCTAAGTATTTGAAGAAGCTCGGACCCACTGTTGTTCGGGCTCTACTAGTTTGGCCCACCCCATATGGGGTAGAACGGACCTATGAAGCTCACGTCGGCCCTTCAATGGAAGGAGTAGTTTTCATATTGTATACGATTTGATCAGATATACAAGATGGGAACAAATCAACATCAGAACGACATGATGGAAACAAATCTACAGGATAGATGGAAACAAATCACATCTACAGGATAGGAAACAATTTCTTACTAATAGGAGGTAGGATCCTAAGAGAATTCAGTCTCCATTAATCCTGACCCCTATATAAAGATAGGCACCCCCAAACCACCAGATAGGAAAATCTTAACCCCAAAACTCTTGCTTAGAAATCTGTCAAATAAATATATAACTTGAGCGTCGGAGTGCCTCCCGGCCATAACTGGTCGGTAGGCGCTAACGGTATTCTTAATGGTTGTAGGTGTTCGGCGGCGGAGCAAGGAGCATCTAGTGAGTTCGAAAGACAAGGAGTCCGGTCCATACTCTGTTCGGGGTCATCAGTATCGGACCAGTTCATCTGATTCTGATTGTGCCAAACAAGCCCAAACAATTTGTACCGCGCAAAATTTGGCGCTATCTATGGAAACGACGATCTCGAACCAACGAAATCATAAGCCACACTCTAACTCGATTCACTAGAAGCCGCACCAGGGAGGATATTCCCCAAAGATCCATCCCTGTTATTCTGGATAGGCCAAGGGCCCCCCGAGTCCCTTCAAAGCTGCGAAGGCGAAGGGATGATGCTTCCCACAATGGGAGATAGTTGCGCTACTCAACCACAAGTTCCAGGGGAGAAAGACCGTCCCCCCTCTTCAAGAGATAGAGGGAGATTGGAGGAAAGGTTGGCCAGACGCGATAGGATCATCAACAATCTGGAGGAGAGAATGGAGCAGCGCGATCGAGAGATCGATGAACTCCGGTGACTGATATAGGGACAGGATGCTCGAAGGGAACCACGTGTGAGGCGAAGAGAAAGCCCCGGTCAAGAGAATACTGAACAGAGCCCGAGGTCCTACAGTTTGAGCCACCATCAGAGGCGGAGGCGTAGAGAACCTGAGGTAAGCCTCAGAAGTTCTAAAACCGTCAAAACGGAGTCAATTTGGCCGAGCCATGAAAGAGTTGCCCGGACCGAACTGGATCCAAACCAAGACTTACGGCTATGGTTGGAATAGAGGATGGACTCCCGGTTGCAGCACGGTAGTGGCCGAATAGCCCAATACATGGCAAGAAGGGCTCTTGAACAGATCTTGGTGTCACCATTGACCGAAGTCATAGAAAACGCTGGTCCACCACGCAAGTTTTCTCCACCCAAGTTTGAGATGTATGACGGGAAGACAGATCCAGTAAGCCATGTTTGGAAATACAGACAGGCAATGGCACTTTAGAGCGGTAATGACGCGCTCCTTTGCCGCATGTTCCCATCCAGCCTGGGAGAGACAGGCCTTAGTTGGTTTCACAAGTTGCCACCCCGGTCCATAATGAACTGGCAACAACTGGCTGAGTCCTTCACTGCTCGGTCATAACCAACATTAGGCAGTCGAAGAGTTTTGACACATAACTGGCCCTACGGAAGAGTGATGGAGAAACAATTCAGGAGTTGCTCGGCGGTACTGTGAGGCTTACAATGAGATTGAAGACTGCAGCGAGCAACTCGCAGTTGCATCTTTCAAGATCGGGCTACCTCCCCTAAGTCACTTAAGACAGTCCCTCACAAAAAAGGCCGTTACCACGATGTTCGAGTTAATGGTAAAGATAGAACAACACGCAAAGGTGGAAGAAGACATAAGCCAAGCCGAGCAAAGTGGTGCCTCGGTAAAGCAGCCCGATAAGGGCCAAAAAGATTAGAAGTCCAAGAAGCCACCCCAGGAAAGGAAGGAGTTGGAGGCTTTTCAGGCCATGAAAACGATATTCAAGGAACCTCTACATAAGCTCCTTGACCAAATTAAAGACAAGCTCTATTTTCAGTGGCCACCGAAATTGATGGGAGACCCGAGCGAAAGAGATCAGAAGAAGAACTGCCACTATCACCGAGATCACGGTCACCTGACTGGGAAATGCAGAACCCTGAAGAGACACTTGGAGGACTTAGTCCAAGCAGGACATTTACTTGAATTCGTCGACACGGAGAAGACTGCTCGGGAAGGAAAGAACTGTGAACAAGACCAGAGGGACAAACAAGGAGACCAGCCACTTGGTGTTGTAAAGATGATCCATGGCACAGCCGAACCAATAACTAGATCGGCAGTTCGGCACCATGCCAGGACCATTGCTCACGCCATGAAGGTGGATGAGGGCAAGCGAAGGAGAATAGAGGGAGACTCTAGCCAAGGCCCCAAGGGGATCAGCTTCTCCGAAGAAGACCTTGGAGGGATACATCGACCCCACAATGATGCCCTGGTACTAACACTGCGCATTGCCAACTTCGACATGATGTGAGTGCTGGTAGACCAAGGAAGCTCGGTGGATATCATGTATTACAGCCTGTTTTAGAAGTTAAGATTGAAAGACTCGGTGCTCAAGAAGTGCATGACGCCCCTGATCAGTATTGGCACGAACCTAGTATGGCCGATTAGAAGGATCACTGTTCCAGTAAAGGCAGGCCCTGCGACTGTAAGTACAGAATTTCTCGTTGTTAACGAACCATCTACCTATAATGCCATTGTAGGAAGGACATGGATCCATAGCTTGGGTGTTGTGCCATCAACCTACCACCAATCCTTGAAGTTCTAAGTGGGCCAAGAGGTAGTTGAGATCAGAGGAGACCAACACGCAGCAAGGCAGTGTTTTCTGGCAACGTTGAAGAGCCCCGAACAATATCCGAAAGTTAAGACTATCGAAGTGGAAGATAGTCCCACGATTTACAACTATAGCCGAACAGCCGATGAGAAGGTGGTAGAGGACCTCAAGAAGGTAGTTATCAATCCAGAGAACCCAGATCGGTTCTTCTTGCTCAGAACAAGCATTGCCGAACAAGAGGAGACCGAACTGGTCAAATTTTTAAAGGAGAACAAGGAGTTCTTCGCATGGACACCATACGAAATGCCTAGGATAGACCTCGAGGTAATCAGCCACCATTTGAACATGGATCCCAAGAGGAAGCAGTAGTGCAGAAGCCCGGGAAATCAGCACCACACCATGCAGACGCTGTGGTTGAGAAAGTCCAAAAGCTAAAGGAAGCTGGAGCCATCAAGAAGGTCCACTACCCAACCTGGTTGGAAAATACTGTCGTAGTAAAGAAGAAGGATGGAAAGTGGCGGGTTTGCATAGACTTAACCGATCTCAACAAAGCACCCCAAGGACTGTTTCGCCATGCCCCGAATAGATCAGCTCGTCGATTCAACAGCAGGACACAAGAGGATGAGTTTTCTAGACAGCTATAGAGGATACCACCAGATTGCTATGTACCCCTCAGACATGGAGAAGACAACATTTATCACTCATCGAGGAATTTACTGGTACAAGGTAATGCCATTCGAATTGAAGAATGCTGGCGCCACTTACCGAAGGCTTGCAACAAAGATGTTCGGCGACTTGATCGGTAAAACAATTGAGGTCTACATAGATGACATGGTTGTAAAGTCTAAGCACCTGAACAAGCACCTTGAAGATCTGATAAGGACATTCGAAGTCCTCAAGGACTACAAATTAAGGCTTAATGCCTCCAACTGTGCTTTTGGTGTCAGTTCGGAAAAATTCTTAGGTTTCCTGGTCACTCACAGAGGAATAGAAGTAAAACCCTGAACAAATCTCAATCATTCAAGGTTTGAGAAGCCCACAGAGTTTGAAGGAGGTCCAAAAGCTCACGGGGATGGCCGCTGTATTCAATCGATTCATTAGCCGAGCATCCAACCGGTGTTACCCCTTCTTCAAAGCAATGAAGAGGGCTAACCAGTTCAAGTGGTATGAAGAAAGTGAGAAAGCCCTAGCCAAACTGAAGCAGTACCTTTCATCTCCTCCATTATTAATGGTGCTGAGCAATGGAGAGACCTTGTTCTTGTACCTTGCAGTATCTAGCCGAGCTGTCAGTGCGGTGCTCCTAAGGGTGGAAGATAAAGTCCAAAAGCCCATTTACTATGTGAGCAAGGTCCTTCTGGACCCAGAGACAAGGTATTTGCCGTTGGAGAAGCTTGCACTAGCCCTGTTCGTTGCCTCTCATAAACTCATCCACTACTTCAGGGCACACTCGATCAAGGTAATTACCGAACACCCCCTACAGTCATTACTTTGAAAAGCTGACTTTTCAGAGAGAGTAGCAAGGTGGGCAGTGGAGTTCGGAGAGCACGGCATCACTTTTTGCCCTAAGGCAGATATAAAGGGCCAAGTTTTGGCCGACTTCATAGCCGAATTCAGCCAGCAAAGAAGTTCGGTGGACACTAGGGGGAAACTACCAAGTCAGCAACTATTGATAATGAGGACTCAAATGATACTTGGAGGCTCAACGTGGATGGCTCTTCATGCAACAAGGGGGCTGGAGCAGGAGTAGTACTGTACAGCCCTGAGGGAATTCTCATAGAGAGGGCTATTCGGCTAGATTTCTAGGCCACCAACAATGAAGCCGAATACGAAGCCTTGCTAGCTGGGCTCAGAGATATCATAGAGCTGAAGGCCAAAAAGGTCAAAGTATTCTGTAATTCACAGTTAGTGGTAAATCAATTCAAGGGAGAGTACCTAGCTAGATATGACAGAATGCAGGTATACATCCAATTAGCACAACAAATAGCCAAAGGCATTCCATGTTTTAGGATCACCCAGCTCTCATCCTGAGAAAATAGCAACGCCGATTCCTTGGTTTGCCTAGTATCAGCTATTAGTACTAGGGAAAAAAGTGTGATTTCGATTGAAGTCCTCCAACAACCAAGCATTGGCAACCATGAAGAGAAGACGGTCTACTGCTCGAAACTGGGTCCCATCTAGATGGATCCCTTGAAAGAATACCTGGTGAAAGGTGAGCTACCAGCCGATCAGAATGAAGCTCGGGCTTTAAGAAGGAGGTCAGCAAGGTTCTCGGTCTCTAGTTCGGGGGATCTGTACAAAAAGTCCTTTACTGGGCCCTACCTCTTCTGTGTGCACCCGAACAAAGTTTAAGACCTCTTATTCGAAATACACGAAGAAATTTGCGGCAGCCATACTTGGGGGCGATCATTGGCTCACCGAGCAATCTCTCAAGACTACTGGTGGCCCTACATGCAGAAGGACGCAGAGCAGTACGTCAAGAAGTGTGACAAGTGCCAGAGGTTCAGCCTAGATATACACATCTCAGCCGGAGATCGGTCCCCACTTACAAGTATGGACGTTAATCCCATACTAAGGATGATTAAGCCTAAAAAGGCTAAGTTCGAAGTTCATCCGAACTACTTAAGCCCCTAGTATGGATGGTAATCCCATACTTAGGATGTTTGAGCCTAAAAAGGCCAAGTTCAGAGTTCATCCGAACTATTTAAGCCCTTAGTGTGGATGGTAATCCCATATCTAGGATGTTTGAGCCTAAAAATGCCAAGTTCGAAGTCTATCCGAACTACTCAAGCCCTCAGTATGGATGGTAATCCCATATACTCAAGCCCTTAGTATGGATAGTAATCCCATACTTAGGAGGATTAGGCCTAAATTGGCTAAGTTCGATGTTCATATGAACTCATTTAACCCCTAAGAATGGGAATTTGTGCCATTCTTATGATTCATGAGGGCACCTCAAGAGACCTAGGCAGTAGAACCATCACCCGAAGAACCGAATAGATGTCTCCGAACAACGCCGTACCCCTTGTAACCCCAGATACTCAGCACGTATCCCTAACTGAGTGACTAGGTATTCACCGAGCAACCTAGGCTGACAATAAAGCAAGAATTCAAAGCTCTGGTCCATCGCCGAGTAGTATAGCCGAACTATAACCAGAGCTTGGGGCAGTTGAGGGTGGACAAAAGCTATGGGCCTAAGGCCTAGCCCGAATGATTGGAGGCAAGGACCCAACATGAAGACCAGTCCGAAATGGACTTGTCCAAGTATTTGAAGAAGCCCGGACCCACTGTTGTTCGAGCCCTGCTAGTTCGGCCCACCCCATACAGGGACAGAACGGACCTATGAAGCCCACGCCGGCCCCTCAATGAAAGGAATAGTTTTCATATTGTATACGATTTGATCAGATTTACAAGATGAAAACAAATCTACAGGATGGATGGAAACAAATCACATCTACAGGATATGAAACAATTCCTTACTAATAGGAGGTAGGATCCTAAGAGGATTCAGCCTCCATTAGTCCTGACCCCTATATAAAGAGAGGCACCCTCAAACCACCAGGTAGGCAATTCTTAACCCCAAAACTTTTTCTTAGAAACCTCTCAGAAAAATATCTAACTTGAGCGTCAGAGTGCCTCCCGGCCATAACCGGCTGGTAGGCGCTAACGGTGTTTTTAGTGGTTGTTGGTATTCGGCGGTGGAGTAAGGAGCATCCAGTGAGTTCGGAAGACAAAGAGTCCGGTCCATACTCTGTTCAGGGTCATCAGTATTGGGCCAGTTCATCTGGTTCTGATTGTGCCGAACAAGTCCAAATAGTTTGTACCGCGCACAATGTTCATAAGCTACCGAAGGTGGCTCCTCAATTCCCTTCAATGAGATGAAACAATTGAAGGTGCCTGTTAGATATAACTTTTTAGCTTTAGTTTAGTTTATAGCTCGACAAAATGCTATAATTAAAAATCTAAATAGGTGCGTTTATGAATTTTTTTACTTGTAAGTATATGACTCAAGATTAATCAACATTAACATTATTAGTTAAAGTTATAAGTTTACAATTATAATATATATCTATAATTTTTATTAAGTCGTCATCACATATTTTTAGCTATCATCTATTAGTTCATAATTTCAGCTTAATCAAAACTCTCATTGACTATCTATATAAAACTGTAATTTTGGCCCGAGACCCGCCCAAAGTTTGATATTGTGTGGCCCGAGCTCAGACATAGGATTTTTAAGTGTGCGCCTATGCTTCGAAGCACGTGGACTAGGTCGTCTTGAGTCTCGAGGCCCAGGCCGTAGACTCGATCCTTGGCCCGCCTATTAGCATTGCAACGGTTAGTAATAAACTTATAATAAATAATAAACTAGTAAATAAATAATACATTATAAACTTATAATAATATAAACTATAAACTTAAAAACTAATAAACAAGTAAAGTATAAACTTATATAATAAACTAATAAGTTTATAACTTAATAACTAATAATAAACTATAAATTATAAAAACTAATAAATTTAAATAAACCAATTAATGAATTAATAATACGTTATAAATTTATAAACTTATAAACTAATATAAACTATGAAGTATAAACTAATAAACTTATAAATTAATAAAATATAAATTTATAAATTAATATAAATTATGAAGTATGAACTAATAAACTTATAAACCATTAAACTATAACATCGTAATAATAAGTAAATAATAAATTAATAAGTAATAAATAATAATTAATAATAAACTATAAGTTTATAATTTGTAAACTAATATTAATATATTAACTACTATTAATAAAGTAGTAAACTAACATTATATTATAATTTATAAACTAAATAATTAAGAAAGTAATAAAATTATAAACATATATAACAAATTAAAAAAAGCATAAAAATTAAAAACTTGCTCAAAGAAAAAAATCGAAGCCCAATACCTCTAAGAACTAGGTCGACCCTTTAACAAAAAAATCAAGTCTCGACTCGAAAATTTGGCGCAAGTCCATTGAGTCTAGGCTTGGCCCGCCCCAGCTAGGCCAAAATTACATCTCAAAATTACATCTCTACACCTGTTATATAAAAAAAGAATATTAAATGCATTCTTTCCAAATTTCATCTAGTGAAGCAATACATGGAACGGGGGAAGGTGCTGTTCTTAAATGCATCGCACTGTGCTATGCATGATTATTTGTTAAATTTTTTAATATATTTTTATGATCGAATTTGTTCATTTAGTAAAGTTTGTCAAATTTATTTTCTACATAAAGATTTAAGTTGATTTGATACATGTAGTTAAGTGATCATATAATGTTGTTTTATAAATAAATAAATAAAAATTATAATTTTGAGAACAAAATTGTTAGACAAATATTATTCAATCCTTTAGTTACAAGTATCGAATTAATCTGAATTTTTATGTAAACAAAAATCTCAACAAAATTTATGTAATAACAAGTTTAATCATAAAAATATATTTAAAACTAAATACAACACCATGTATAGCACGGTACTATGCATTTTAAGCGCAACACCTTCCCAGTCCCCGATATTTAGCATGGCAGGCCCTTTTTCTCTGATCTTTATTAACATGACCGAAAAGATGAAAATTAAAAGGAAAGAAAGAAACTTCCTATCTAAGGACCCAACAAAATTAATAATTTACAAAAAAATAAACTCTTGAAATTCTCACAATTACGAATGAAAATCATCATTAATTAGGAAAGAAAATCATTATGATCCAAATAATAATAATAAAAAAAAAATTTCTTTAAAGGCACATGATAGAGAATAAAAATTAATTGTTACAACACAAATCTCTTTAACATTTCAACAAACAAACTTAGCAAATTAAACTTGACAAATTAGTAAATACATATACTTCAAATTGCAAAATTGAACTAAGAAAATTACAACAAAATTCCTTTAGCAAATTACAACAAATACCTTGAACTTAAAAATTACAACATAATTTTTGTCAAATTAAACTTGGGCAATTTGAGTTGGGTTAATTAGCAAGTGTACAAATGTAACGATCCAATTGGACCACTAACCTAATAATTTGAATAAAAAATTTAATAATATGTCTCAAAATACTTAAGCACAAATTGTAGATGGGTCATTACTTATC
>JAOTRH010079824.1:0-17270 GCA_034768845.1 Heliamphora exappendiculata
AACGGGATCGGCCTCCCAATATTCCGTTACGTAACGGCCGATCCGTTACGTAACGGACGTTATTTAGAACCCTGGCTATAGCACGATATTCAGTCTCAGCAGTGGAAGGGGCAACCATAGATTGTTTCTTGCTCTTCCAGGAAATAGGAGTCACTAAGAATGATACAAAAGCCAGTGGTGAACTTGCGATCAAAAACATTACCAGCCCAGTCAGCATTGGCGTACGCTTGAAGAGTAAATGTGGATGCATAGGACAATAACAAACTCTAAGATATTGTATGCCTTATATAACATATGATACGAAGCAAAGCTGCTCTGTGAGTAGAGCGAGGAGGAGAAACAAATTAATTGACAACATGAACAACATATGCAATGTTAAGACATGTCACAATGGCTAAACACCAAATCAACTTCTGATAAATAGAAGGATCCTTAAGTGTTACACCATCAATAGAGTAGAATTTAGCATGCAACTTAATAAGAGTGTATACAATCTTATCATCTGTAAGTTGGGCATGGTGAACAATTTCACAAGCATACTTGATTTGAAATAGAAGATAATCCTTAAGGGAATAATCCACCTCAATACTGAGAAAATACTGAAAAGGGCCAAAAATTTTCATCTCAAACTTTTGAATTGGTTCTTTTCTGAGATAGTGGCAGAATCAAAACAGTGATGATCATGTACATATCCCTATATAAAAGCAAGAAAACAATACTAGTAGATGTATGACGGATAAAAAAAGTTGAATTATGAGTGCAAGGATGAAAGCCAATTTGTGAAAGAGTAGATTGAAAATGTTTATACTAAGCATGAGTGATTGGTTGAGACCGTAAATGTAAAGTTGACATTTTTGCAAAATTATAACCATTGCACTCAGAAATATCATTAATAGAAACTTTGCCTAAACTATTAGTCTAAACTAAAATTTTTGAACGTTCACTAGATAAATATCCCAACCGAGAATGCCAAATGTAAAAAAGGAAAGAATGCTGATTTAAGGAAAAATACGACATAGCAATAAAGGAAGCCAATGGAATGTGCAAATTCTCTAGTATATATAAGTTACCAGCTCTACGCTCGATCTCAATCTTTGTCTCGGACGTCTGTTCCTGAACTACACAACCAGTGGAAGAAAAATGACATCGAAACTAGAAAACATTAGGAATAGATAAAGAGAATGAGGTGGATGGGACAACCGAGCTAATAAAAACAACATGCATAGGTGACCCGTTTGTAGTGTGAACAGTGATATGAGAAGAAGGAAAACACAATTACTAAAACTGGATAAATTTGATGTCATATAATAGGAAGAATCAGAGTCAAAGATTCAAGTTGAGGGTGAAATACTTGATAAGTAAGAACTATGTGAACCTGAATAAGAAGTAGTGATAGAAACACGTGTCTGAATCCCAAAAGAGGCAAGCATGGCCTAAAATAGATGAAATTGCTCTATCAACGACTGGAATGGGAGAGATGTGGTGCTATTGGATGCAGGTATGACAAGAGTAACAGGAAGTCGATAGAACTGAGCATGGGTAGTCGAGGATAGATGAGATGAAAGGTGGCCTTTCTGTGCTAGTTTAGGGCATGTAGTGTTCCAATAGCCCTTTGATGGCAGAAATTGCACCCATGCATAATAACCCATGATTTTGGCTTCCCCGTGAGCTAAATTAGAAGAGGGGAGGGAGTAGTTAGTAGTGGAGGACGAGAAGTAACACTCATTGACGAGGAAGGGCTGACAAATATTGACTACCAATGAATACCTAACTTAGCAACTTTGAACCGTGTCTCTTCTGCAATAAGTTCCTTAATAGCCTCATCAACGAAACGCAACGGGAAACGATGAAGAATAATGACACGTAGTGGCTTAAATTGGTCATGAAGATACCAGCCGTTGCTTTTCTCGATATTAAAGATAACTCTCAAGCAGTTACAAGTCAGAAGATTTTATAATGGCCAATTGATCCTAGTAAGTTGTCATCTCATTATAAAATTCTTGGAGTAATTTGTTCTTAGTAAGGTACATATTCCGTAGATAATCCCACACATACTTGGCGGTCGTATATTTTGATAAAGTCATTTTGATATTTGTCTTCACAGAGTTGTGAAACTAGTTGAGTACATGTGCATTCTCCATATTTCAAACTGCACTAAATGCATCATATCCCTCAACTTTCACATCTCTAGGTGGTTGAACCTGTTACATAACCTTATCGCCATTTCCCAAAAAGAAAGTTTTTCATGACATTGGATCAATTGGAATAGTTTGTTCCATTTGTCGGATACTAATAGTTTGCAATTTATCTTTAGACATGTTGGAATCAGAAGACATGAGATAAAACGAACCAGATCTTAAGCAAACAGGATCAACCAACCAGATCTCAAAAAAGAAAAAGAAAAAGCATCTAGACAAAAGTGTGTATGCCAAAGCTAACGAGGACCAATGTCAAAGATTCCAACGAGGTTGCCAGTGCTGATTGACGAGGTGGATGAGGTTGTCGGTGGTTAGTGATGCATATTAAAGGTTTAGTGAACCTCACTATTGGTCGCCGATGCATAAAAAAATGGTCATCAGTGGTTGGTTTTGAAAAAAGAAGGGTTCCGAACACTAAAGGGAAGGTCAAATGCAGAAGACGATGATGGTTTAGAGATCTAGGGTTTTTGAAGGAAGAGGTTGATAAAGGGTTTAGGGTTTTCTAAGACAGAGGTTAGTGAAAGGTCGGCGTGGGGCCGATGACACAGAGAAATAGGGTTTCAAAGGAGCGCGATGTAAAGTCTAGGGTTTTGAAGGTGAAGTTTGGTGTTGGAGGAGAGAAGTCGTCAGTGGTGGGCTAGGGATTCCAGGTGCTTGTCGCTGGAGGAAGAGGTCATCAACGGTGACAGCGGCTAGGATTTTGATGGTGGCTCTAATACCATGATAACAAAGGAGAAGAATAATACTATTGTTGCTATTAACAAAAAGGCATAATGCCTAATGAGGGATTTCATGATACATGTTTATGCGCGCGCACGTATATATATATATATATATATATATATATATATAGAGAGAGAGAGAGAGAGAGAGAGAGAGAGAGCACCCTAATAATGTAAAAAGGACTAAAGAATCCTTTTACTATATCCAAAATAACAAAAATACACTTTCATAATGATTCTAGCGTAGTTAATAATGGAACTTTAGCTTTAGCGGGTTGTTACCCGAAACCCAGACACCACAAGTTTTGGATGATGGGCTAGAAATGTTCGAGCCAAAGGTTAATAATTTAGCCTATGTTTAGACTAGTTTTTTTAAATTTTTTTTTTCTTAAAAGCCTTTAAAAAAGCGCACTAGTTTGGCCTCAGATGGCTTTTTTCACATCTTTTTACATTTATCTTTTTATAAAAAAAGCCAAAAAGCCAAAAAGCGAAAAAGGTTAGAAAAAAAGCTAGTCCAAACACAAGCTTACTTTCCTTCAGAGTTCTGATGCATGGATATGTTTTAGAGCGTGTTGTGATGTCAAGTAAATCGGATGCGGATAACCTTACGAATTCTTCTTATTGCAGGTTGGATATTGGAGATGGAAAAGAAGTTGATCTTAAAGAATGTCCAAGATCAGAGCTTCGGCAACTATGCATCAAATATCTTGGACCCGTGTGTGCTCTCGTGAATCAATTTGCTACATCTCTGTTGTGAAAAATATATTTCTGATAGGGTTGCATGTTTTTGAATTGTATTGCTTTGTTCCACATTATTTAATCCTAATATATGCCTTTCCTTTTTGCTGTTGATGTCTTTCTGGAAAATCAGCAAGAGAGAGAACACTATGAATATATTGTTGTGGAGGGGAAAATAGTGCACAAACAAAGTGCGGAATTTCTTGATACATACAAAGGGACACGGGCAGCAAAATGGATATTTGTGATGAGCACCTCCAAGAAACTTTATGCTGGTCAGGTGAGACGGAAAATGAAAATCAGATTGATTTGTTAGCTTGTCTTCTAATATTTCTCTGTGCTTCTTTGTGGTTTGGAGCCTAATATGTCTATCACCTTCAGAAAAAGAAAGGAATCTTTCAGCATTCCAGCTTCCTTGCCGGAGGGGCTACTTTAGCTGCTGGAAGGCTTGAGGTAGAGGATGGAACACTTAAGGTAATGAAAATAAATTATTGTTTTTTCATTGCTTTGCATTGTTTTATTGGTCCTGAAACCCACTTTCTATGCTTTCAAGCTCTTCATCATTTGATCCTAATTGATTTCCAGCTCTCAATTTTTCCTAGCCACCATTCTCAAATTTTGAGTTCTTCACTAGGTGATGCATTTTGTGAAAAAGACCCATGTCTAAATCCATTTTTTGTCATGTATCCTTCCATGGATATACAAATACCTCATGATTTTTTCATTGCTTGCATTGTTTTATTGGCGCGTCTGTCAATCGATTGCAACTGTTTTGGTTGGTTTCTTTTGGAACATGGTATTAATTAAAGACCAATATGATTTTTTCTTTACTATTATTATTATTTTTTTTTGGGAGGGGGGTGGGGGAGGAATTCCATATGGAATGTTCAATTGTTTCTAAAAGGAGTTTGATCTGTTGAACAAATAATTGCATTAATAATTTTGAATCGTGTTAGGTCTAATTCTTATTACTTTGGCTGGATTATTTGTAACTGTACAATATAGATAGTCCGGTCATTGCTTATCTCTTCCTTCTCTATTGGTGAATTGGGGGAAAGACTGCCCTCTCACCACTCGCCTTGCCAACTGCCCCACCCCACAAGTTAAATTGGTGCTTGTTACATTGGGAGCCATTGCACCAAGCAGGTCAATTTGATCAGGTTCTGCCATCTATTTTCATTGTTAAATTCTTTCACATCTCTTTTCTTATTCTCAACCTGGGGGGCAGGGGGGCAGGGGGGAAGCAAGTAAATGAGACTATCTATAGTCTCCGGAGAGCAATGCGGTAGCATTCAAGTAATGCCTGTTTAATTAGAAGTTTTTATGGCCTTGAAGATCAGTCACTGTAAAAAATAGGCGATGCATCTATTTGCATATCCATTCCTGCTGCCAGTGGCTTGAGTTTCGGAGTGTCTTTGCTTTTTGGTGAATAATATTATCAAGAGTGGCTTAAACTTCGAACAACCTGAAGAAGAGGAAGCTACATCAAAAGGATTTTCCCCACCCGGGGCATAGCGCAGTTGGTTGGAAGGACGAACCTCCTTGGTTGAGTAAACCATACTCGGTTCTTGAGTGTGGGTTCGAATCTCCACCATTGCGCAAGTCCGTAACTGACTGCTACATGGGCTTACTTGGTAGGTTTGTGTACCAACACTTGAGTGATCCTTGGGGCTTAGCTAGGGGGGATTACCGATTACCCCTCTTAAGTGTTAAGCCTTTTTACATCAATTTTTTGTTTTGATGTTTATATTAATTTTTTGTTTTGACGTTCAAACTTCAAATATAAACAAAAGTATTTTGTTGTTTCTGCCAAGAGTTTGATCTAGAGGTGGTTTATCTAAAATGCTAGACTAGGTTTTTCATGGAAATTAGGTCCCTTTGTTAAATCCTATCAATGCTTTTTGTTCTGCAAAAGTTCAAAGAAACACGTGAATTAAGTAGCATGGGCACAGACATGCAACACGAGCAATACGTCAAAATTTCAAAAAATGCTTAACACAATGCATTTGGGATGCATTAAAGTTTATATTTTATATATTTATTATATGCCAGATATGTAAATAATTAATTTCGTGGTAATGAAAAATTTATATTATATTTTAGAAGGGTGGTGATGTGACATTTGTCCTGTGTGGCAATTTAAATTGTTAAAAATTTTCTAATTTAATAGTTAGGGAAAAGAGTAGGAGTAAGAGGAGAGAGAAAAAGTGATAATAACAAAGAGTGTAGTGTGGTTGATCTTTTTGGGTTTTAGGGTGAATGAATACTTTTAATAAATTTTTAAAATTTTGATTAAATTAATTTTTTATTTTTAATTGTTGTTCAAAATTAATATTTGAATCATATTATATTATATTATATTAAATAATGTCTTTAGGTAGGTAATTTCTTAGTATACAACATATCACTAATAAAATTAAAAAGTTTTTTATTTCTTTTTTTAATGTTCTGAAACATATGTGCATAATTTGTGATTCGGAGGATGCAAAAACTTTGTTACTTTGAAGAAATTCATCTCATAAGACGGGTTTGGAGAATTCAAGAAGTGTCGTTGAAGTATCCGGTTAAGTGTCAAAAAAGTTTATGGCATTATGAATTTAATTATTTAATTAAGACATATTTAAAAAGTGTCAAACATGAATTAATAAGTTTCCTAGGAGTACTGTTTTACACAGGTATATGACACAACACGACACGTTTTCTTCGTAAAAGTGTCTAGGCTTCTTCACATGTGGACCTGCTTGGTTCATATGTAGTAAAATGCAATGAGTTTATCAAATTTCCACTAGAGGTTCCGATACACCTATTGTGGCAGATATAGGACATCACTTCTTATTTGTGAAGTACTAGCAAAGCAATAAACCATAATTTATGCTTCAAACTTAGAAAGGAATGCCCAATTGAATATGGATAATACAAACAAAAAACCTTACAATTACTTATAATCTAAAATCTACAGTATATAGCGGATAAATGAGTGAAATTTAATTATGACATCAATATCTTTTGTAACGGACTCAAACTCAATGATAACTATAGCAAAAAATGGTGTTTTACTGAAAAAACAGTACAAATAAATACCAATAAATGAATCCTATTAGGTGAAAAGGAATTAAAAAACATTCACTATAAAGACCACTAATAAATACAATCCACAAGCAGATTGATGTCTGCCAGTCGCGAGTATAGGGACTTGCATGATAAAATAGTTGGTCCTTTTGATGTGTGAATTCTAGCTGTTTCTATGAGATTAGGGGAATTTGGAATAAACAACCTTCCTAATTTGATCTCCAAATCTCAACCAATGATTCTTCCAAATGAAAGAGATAAATATTACATCAACCCTCCCTAATTTGATCCCAAAGTCTCAACCATTGATTCTTTCATATGAAAGAGATATAAATATCACATCAACCTTTCTAAATTCTGATTGTAAAATAATTGGGTTTGAAATTTGGCAAATTAATAAGTACTCTCGGAGTATCATGTAGGCGATGCCACGTGGTACCCTTAGGCCTAGCCAATAAATGATCGCAACACACTATGTAGGTCACTCTTTGTCTTCTAACCACCTAACAAAGGTGAGTCACCATATTCTTACTGTAAAATTTGTCACTACGATATTGGATATGAGCACCACGTAGAATTGCCATATGGTACTCCGGGAGCATTGAATAATTACTCTTGAAATTTGAAATGGAGAAAGGGGAAAGAGTAACTGGTAAATGGATAAAGATAGAGAAAAGGAATTGGGAACCAAGTGATTAGTTTTGATTTCTCTACCATTAGTTGAAAAAATAAATGTCACATCAAAGAGTTTTGAATTGTAATATAGACATAAATATAGCCACACACATGCATCCAAATGCAAGACCAACCTGACTTTGAATTGATGAGTAGTCTGTCTCTCTACCTTCTAATCTTTGGACCACTTTGTTTTGTTTTGTTTTGTCAGTCTATATCACCATACAGTGGACATTACCGCCCGACTGATGACATCCTTGACAGCTTTTTATCATTTCTCAAGGAAAATGGAGTCAACCTTGATGAAGTTGAAGTAAGTGATGTTTGTTCTGTTCTGCTGTATTGATTTACTCTCCTAAATCTGTTGATTAGTGTGTTGTGTTCTACTGCCTGTGAGGGAGATGATCATGGAGCCACTGGTTGTTAGGAAACCATTGCAACAAAAACTTGTTTTGAATCCGAAAAGAAAAGAAAAGAAAAGAAAAAAAGTTATTGAAGTACTAGGCCTGGGAGCAGAAGGAATCATCCCACTGCCTTGGGTTAAACACCAGCTGCTATGTTCTTGTAGCTTCCTTCACCTAGCTGCATAGAAGTACCCGGGGGGATGGGGTGTCCACCCCCCAAGTTTCCAAAATTTTTCATAATTATAGTAGCGTTTGTCCCAAATTGAAATTCTACGTCTATTCCGACCTATCTGGTCATTCACCTGTCCAGTTGTTAGAGCTTCTCGATATTGATAGTTTCGTCTTCATTACCTACATTTACCTGAGTTTTTTTTTTGGGGTATCATTCTTTTTATTAGATACGCAAGGCAAACGACGATCATGAGAACTATGAAGAGCGCAAATCGAACAGAGAAGAGATTACAGCTGAATTTTTGATGAATTCGGAGTCTCCTCAATCTTGTAATTCCAGGGAAGAGGAAAAATGTATATTCTCCTCGGAACAAACCGAAACCAAAAAGAATTACAATACCACTCTATCTGGTGGTCTTGAGAGCCCAAGAGCTGAGGTGCCCAAGGCTTCTATACTGCAAAGACTTAATTCGAAAAAGGCAGTCAGTTCATATCAGTTAGGACATCAACTATCGCGGACGTGGTCAACCGGTGCTGGTCCAAGAATTGGTTGTGTTGCTGACTATCCTGTAGAACTGAGGAAACAGGCACTGGAGTTTGTCAACCTCTCTCCGAGAACTCAGCTGACTCCGTCGTTGAGCCACAGGTGGATGGCCGGTCTTGCATCCCCTACGGCGGGTGCTGCATTGGAACTCCATAATGGTCAGTCAATCTCTGCTGTCTAAACCGGTATTTCGTCATCTTCAACTTGATCTCATGCTTCCTGCTTAGAGGCTTGTTAAGTGGATGTAAGTTCCTTGTTGGATGTCACTTGAATTCTGTGAAGCTATATTAATCTCATCTCAGTTTCATCAAATCTCGTTGCAGATTTCCATTGCTCTTGATTCCATTTTCTTGATCCCCAAATTGATCGTTGTTGAACATAACGATCTAGTCTTCTGGAATCTTAATACTCTCCAGATTTTTCTCTGCTCGACCTAGCTGAAAAACCCAACTTGTGCGCGTGTACAGAGTTTTAGAAACAATCTTCATTCAAATTATTTCATTCTAGTTAAATTAGTACCTATAAGGCCAATTTTTGTGTTTGTTTTTTTATTATAAATTTTTTATTTTGTTGTCTTTCAATAGCTTAATACAATGGCAAGGGTAAAGTGGACAGATTAGGGAAGTAACAAAAGAATATAAAAATTCAGTAATTTTGCCTTACTTACACATAGGGACAGTTATCAATTTATATTAATAGAGTATATTTACAAAAATAGTGAAAAATTCACAATATAGGAAAGAAATAGGTCAAAGATAACATCATAAATTAAGAAATTCTAATTTTTTGATAAGTGCTATTTCTAATACTTTCTTTCAAGTTGGGACAAAGATATCAATTAAATCTAACTTGACAATTGATGACTTGAACAAAGATGGTCCTACATGCTTGGTAAATATGTTTGCAGTCTGATCAGATAAAAAGACAAAAGAGTGTTTAAGGTGTCAGATCGAGCTTTTTTTGAAATAAAATGAATGTTTACTTTTACAAGTTTAGTTCGTTCATGAAAGATTGAATTTGAAGCAAGTATAATGCTAGATTTATTATCACAAAATAATAAAAATAAATTTTTTTTTCTTAAAGTCCAGCTTCGCAAGAATATACTGAAACCAAATTATTTCACAAATGTGCCGTGCTATAACTCGATACACTGTCTCAGCTGAAGATCTTAAGACAACTGTTTTTTTTAAAAAATTTTTATGATATAAGATGATGGTCATAAAAAGTACAAAAACTAGATGTAGACAGCTTGAGACAACTGCCTTCTTTTTAAATTTTTATGATATAAGATGATGGCTATAAAAAGTACAAAAACTAGATATAGAATGTCGGTTAGTTTTGGACCCAGTATAATCTACATCAGTAACACATAGATGTCTAGTTTGAGTACCAACAAAGAATAATAAACCAATACTGAGACAGGTCTTAAAGTACTTCAAGACATGAAAGTCTACATCCAAATGAGCCTTACGAGGAGCATGCATAAACTGACTGACTACACTTAATATAAAAATCAGATTTAGTTGAGCATTAGTTAGGTAAATCAGTCGGCCAACTAGAAGTTAATACATGGATGTATTGGGAAGTCATTCTCCAATTTCAGTTGCAAGTTTAAGATTCGAATCTATCGAAATAGATGCCGACCTACATCCTAACATGGCGGTGTTATGAATGAGATCAAGAGTGTACTTTCTCTATTAAAGAGAAATCTCACGATGAGAACGAGAATATCCTGCAAAAAATGACATCAAAAGAGTGAAACATATAGTGAGACATGGGATCATAGTAACGATAACTTTTGGACATAGCAAAATAACCTAAAAAGATATATTTAACAAATTTATTATCCAATTTAGTACGAGTTGGGTAACGATGCTGAACAAAACAAGTACAACTAAATGCCCGAGAGAGAATATGAAAGAAGGTACGATCGGGCTAAAGAACTTAAAGAGGAGCCAAACCATGTAGAGTTCGACTAGGAGTGCGGTTAATGAGATGAACTACAGTAAGGACATCATATGTTAATAAGACTTAAGTATATGTATGTCACAGAGGCGACAACGAACGATAAACATAATATAACAATTCTTACGTTCGACGATATTGTTCTGTTCGGGAGTATAGGGATAGGTAAGTTGTTGGAGAATACCCTGCTGACTAAGGTAGCTACGAAAGGCATAAAAAATGTGTCCACCTATCAAATCATATTTGGTGACAATAATGTTAAACTAGGTTGTGGCCATTTGGAGAAATTAAACAAATATGGATAACACATCAGTTTTCGTTTTAGTAACTACACCTATGTGCATACAGAGTAGTTATCAATAAAAGTCACATAATAATGATGTTCACATAAAGTAGCTACTGGGGAGGGTCTCTATACATCCGAATGAATAAAATAAAAAATACCAAATATACGATGTATGTGAGGAATATAATTAGTATAGTATGTTTCGAAAGTTCTCACACGACACAGTGAAATTTGTAGTCTTTACATGCATTATAAAAGGATACAGATGACAAACACAAATATTGAAAATTTGCATGTCCTAAGTGGCCACACTAAATATTTAAAGTTTGAAGAGAAAAAGCATAAGATGAAGACTCTGACATGACAAAAGCTTGAAGACTCGAGAGTGCTAGCTCCCTAAAGTGGTGTACAACCCATCACGCTAATAGCCCTTTCCAAAAATTTTCTCCAAACTAAGGTCCTGAAGCAAACAATCTATTGGTAAGAAATGATAGATTTTTAGCAAAATGACTACCAAATAAAAATTAGAAGCACGAAGAACATAGTCAAAGGTAATGTCAAGAGACAAAGATAGAGCACTCTTATGACGAATAGTTGAGGTGGAGCCATCAACAAGGCAAATAGCGTGATTGCAAAAATGACAGAAGAAAAAAATAAAGACAACTCACAAGTCATATAATCATGGACTCCAGAATCTATAATCCAAGTATGTTTGTCAGACCGAGCTTGTAAAGCAGTGGGAATACCTTAGGCTAAAGTAGCGGCAGGAGTGGAAGAGATGCTCTGAGCCCGAACAGTAAGAGAGCTAAGTTGCTCCTAAAGCTGACCAATCTGAGTTGGAGACGTCTAAAATCAAGTAGAGCAGGAGGCTCAAGACTTGCAACATGCTCGACAATGGCAGCAGTGCGAGAGGACTTAGAGCTAGAGGCACGGTTCTGAGCGAAGCGTTGCTATAATTCGGGGTGAAGTTTGAAGCAACAAACCTTAGTGTCTTATTCCGCCACAATAATAACAAACAATCTTTCTAGTCAATGTACAAGATCCAGAACTGGTAGCAAGAGCCATCTGATCAAGCATAACTGGAGGTGTAGAGGTCGGGGATGAGTGAATTGAAGTAACCGACGTCAACGCTTCTTACCATCAGCAGTAGCAAAGGCTTCATATGAAGACGACATCGGTGAGATGTTCAAGATTTGAATGCGGAGAGACTCAAATTCAGGTTTCAACCCATCAAGAACTGATATGTATGTTAAGGTAGCGAGCCGTTTAACCATCACAGAAGCCGACTCAGCTGAAAAATCACTTAATACCTCATATTGGTCCAACTCTTCCTATCAAGACTGTAAGTACCTAAAAAATTCAACAACTAAAAATCCTAAAGCCTCTTGGGAGGCATGAGAAATATTCTAATATAACTAAAAATTGCAAGCATCATTGCAGGCATGTGCATACATTTATGTCAATGCAATCCATAACCAAGGAACATTATCATGATACATGAACGTATTATAAACATGCTCCTCCATAGAATTAAAGACCCAATCCAGCATGGTGCAACTATCAATAACCCACTAAACATGCTTAGGATTAATCTCCGGGGGTGATTTCTCAATATTCAAAAGCCAACTTGACTTGCCTTTTCCCTTAGAAAGAGACGAAGAGATTGGCTCTAGGCAGCAAACCTTTTTTCCATTCAACAATATACTAGTAATATAATGAGACAATACGTGTTGAGAAAGAGAAAAATCCGATGTGGGTGCCCTAGAGACGGCCTTGTCATTGAATTTTGTCATATCTTCTGGTAAGCTTATGCGAATCAACTAAAAAATAGAGGGATAGAGAAGCGGCAGAACCAAGAACAATGTTACCGAAAAACAACGGTAGCCACAAACAGATATGAAGAGAACACAAAAACATGTTCTACCACATTAGTAAAACAGGGAGATTTGGAGATGGCACCGGATCGAATTGGAGAACCATAGAGAACGCCAACTTGTGAAGCACAGAGATAGTTGGCGAACCACATTGAAGTCGTTGACGAAGCAAGAGATCCAAAACCAGATGAACTTCAACAAATACGATGTGTGAACCAGATGAATAAGAGCTAGATGGAACCAGGACCAGTCGGTGAGTGCAAATGAGAAAGAAGTCGACCTAGATGAACCAAGGTCGAGGGAGAGAGGCGTGTGCGAAGCTGGGAGGTCGAGTTGCAATGCGAACCAAGGTTTGGTTTGATGGCAAGGGGTTGGTCGACAGTAAGGGGTTGATAGCAAAGGATAGATGGCGAGGGAGCGATGGTAAAGGTTTAGGGATGAGTGGTCAGCAGTAAGGGTTTAGGGATGAATTGGTGGCGGAGTGAACAGTTAGGGTTTCACAAAAAGGGTAATTTTTTATTTTTTTATTTTTTTATTTTCATTTTACTTTATGCAGGACTTTGACTCTAATACAAAAAAAAAATCTAATAATTTTAACTTACCTACAAAGAGAAATAGCCATCTATTTATATTAATAGAGTAAATTTACAAAATGAATGAAGAATTTATAATATAAGAAAAAAATAAGTCAAAAATAACACTATAAACTAAAAAATTTTAATATCTTAATATGCATTATTTCCAATAGTAACAAGTTAGACAAGGCACAATACAAGTAACACTTGGGGTCCTCTATCCCAAAAAATTTACGTATTTCTATCTTAATGCATCGAAAACCATTAGTCCTGAGATTTTTGTGCCTCAAAATTCTCACTTAGTCAACTACGTTCAATGTATTGAGAGATAGAGAACGAATTTTTGTAATAGAGGATCCTAACTCAACACCACCAAAGGTCCTTCCATGTATCCTCATGATTCCCAGTGGCAAGCATCAAGCATGTGGTAGGGGAAAGAACAACTTTTCCACATTTGAACATGTCTACACGGAAATTGCTAATTTATTTTTACAAGCACAGCAGTTTTAACATGAGGCTCTATTTGTTGAAAAATATTTTCATGAAAATTATTTTCTAAAAAATATTTTTTTGTGTTTGGTTATGAATTTAAAAATTGTGGTGTTAGTGAATGTTGTATTGTTAGAATTGGTGGCAGTGAAAGTAATGGTGGCTGTGGTGGCGGCTATGGTGACCTCCGACCCTCGACCCCAGACACCACACCCCCGACGTCGACCCCCAGCCCTTTACCCCCGGGCCCCCAAGCTTCGACCTCCAAACCTTGAATCCCAACCATTGGAACCCGGGCCCCAGACCCTCGAACCTTAAATCTCGACCCTTAACCCCCGAACCTCGAGTCCCATACACTCAGACTTCGGACCCCAGGCCCTCGAACCGTGAATCTCGGCCCTAAGCCACAGACTGTTGGACCCCCGATTCCTGAACCCCAAATCCCCAACCCTCGACCCCAAGATCTCCGACACTCGATCCTAGGACCCCTGACCCTTGACCTCGACCCTTGACTCTCGGATCCCTAATTCCCGAATCCTAAATCTCGACCCCTGAAACCTCGACCTCGAGCCCCAAGTCTTAGCCCTAACCCATCAGACCTCAGGCCCTTGATCCCGGTCCTTAGGCCTTGGGCCCCCGACCTTTTGACCCTAAACTCCGAGTCCTAACCCCTAGATCTAAGGCCCCCAACCCCAACCCTCAAACCCTAGGTTTGACGTGGGCCCAAACCCCAGACCCCGTGCCCCTACTCGGGTCTCCTCCTAGGGTGCTATAATCTCATTCACTTGATCACGACGTTCTCATTGTGCTTTTTACATAGTCTAAGAAAAATCCCCGACGGCCATGACCTTACTTGATCATGACGTTCCCATTGTGCTTTTTACACGGTTCAAGAAAATTCCCTAATAGCCATGACCTCATTGCCATGACGACTAGAAGACCGGAGTGGTCTGATGCCAGCTATGAAGAATGGTATGAGCAAGGAGCTTCGTAATGCGCCCCAAAATCCATTGCTTTTGTGTTAGTGTGTGTTTTCTAAGGTTGCTTTTATTTTAACGTAAAATATTTTTTATTTTTCAGTAATTAGTTTGATAAAATTAACATAAAATATTTTTTCAATAAAATGCTTTACTTTATAAGTCCCAAATTGATTTACAAAAAAAAATCGCAAGTCATTTTACGATAGTGGTGCTATTGGCGGTAATGGAGGCAGTGGCGAGGGTAGTGGTGTCATAGGCCTGAGATTCTGGAGTTGGAGGCAGTGGCGAGGGTAGTGGTGTCATGGGCCTGAGATTCTGGAGTTGGAGGTTGAGGTTAAGGTTCAAAGGTCATGGGTTAGGGTTTAGAATTCACTGGTTTGGGGGTTCGCGAGCCCAGAGTTCAGGTCAAGAGCCCTCACAAGTGGGTACTCTTTAAAAGACATTATCACATTACCATTCCTCCCTTGAAGATGTGAAAGGTTTTATTGTCTACCAAAAATGGTACCCACCTATGGCATTAACAAAGGATCATTCTTGAGGTACATTGCAACATCTATTATCAAAATCATACGATTTTTATAATACATGCCACACATTTTACCTTCGATACACAAGATATCCACAAGATATCCGCTCAACTTCATTCATGCGTTGCTATATGCAAGGGAAAAACCATATGTATACATATTATGCTCAACTTACCTTTTATTGATGATTGGAACTTTTAAGTTTTTGACATCTTGTATGATGGATCTTAAACTTATGTTTCTTTTTATTCATTAATATACATGTATTCATAGATTATCGTAAATTATGGATAAACAAGATTATCGTAAATTATGGATAAACAATAATGTAATACAGGACTAGAGATCGTGCCATGGCTCTCAACATATATTGCCATAGAAACAAGCATCTAACTATTCTACCATGTGCTTATTATTCAAAGTAAGTTTTTCACCATGGTCATGTAAGAACAATTTGAGAGACAAAAGCTACAATGTATTACGGCTAATTGAATATCACAAGGCTAAAAGACAAGTTTATGTAGGATAATTCTATTAAACCAAAAAATACTAAACTATCTTTAAAGTAAAGTCATAAAACATTAAAAAAAAGCATAGAATACATTCATATTCTTCCAAACTCATGATGCGAGCATAGAGAACATAGAGGGCATCGACAATTTACCAAAAAGAGTCAAACACGAGTAGTGGCGTGAGTTAGATAGTGAAAAAATAAGCCAACAACGGAATTAATAGGACAAAAGGCAGGGAAAGTACCTCACAAAAAATGTTGGTGAACAAAATAACAGTTTATCTCAATATGTCTTGTTAGCTCGTGAAAAATCGAATTGTAGGCAATTTGAACTACATTCTTATTGTCACCATGCAAATGGGTGGAATAAGAAAAAGAAACACCTATATTTAGAAGTTTTTTTAAGCTGAACTATCTCAGCTATAGCTTGACACTCAACTTTAGCAAATGAGTGAGTAACAATAGATTGTTCTTCCTTTTTCAAGAAATAAGTGAATCACCCAGAAATACATAAAACTACAATGTATTACGACTAATTGAATGTCATAAGGCTAAAAGACAAGGTTATATAGGCTAAACTTTATTAACCAAAAAAATACTTAACCATCGTCGAAGTAAAGGCATAAAACATAAAGAAACATAGAATACATTTATAATAAAATACATTCACAGGTCAGACCAACTAACTATAGCAACCAAGCCAAAATTCTCAACAATTCAACTTGTTGGAAGCATTGTTCTTGTGATACCGGAAAGAACTTTGTAGCACTTGCCTTTTCATTAGGGTAGGCCTCAAACATTAGGCTGCCAAGTTTACAATGCCTTTAAGGGGAAACCCCAAACGCATGATTTGCCTCTGCAAACACTTACAAGGCAAAATCATCATAGGCAGGTTGTGGAGCTTATGTGGGTGGCCGCTTCCATTTTGAGTCAACACCATAGAGCTCTTGAGTTGACAAGTTTTTTCTCTGAATGTGATTGAATCCAGAATAGGTTGACCCCAAAGGATTTTTGAGTTGCCATCTTTTTCCATAATGCTTTAGTTGTGACTGAACTCAAATTGAGCTGACACCTTCAAAAATTTTGAATTTGAGCCACAAAGTACGAGGTTCTAACAGCTCTAAATACAATTTAATACTTCAATTACCTCAAACATTCAAAATCAATCAAGGAGTATAAATACAACTTACAAGGGTCTAACAAGAAGAATATGAAGTACAAGAAGATCAACACATTGATTGTGATCTAAAACATTCATTATTTGAAAGCAACAGTCTCACATATTTTCTTTCCTTTTGCTCATTTTTTATTTCACTATCTCATTCTATTTAGTATTCAAATATTAGGTAAATTTCTTGAGGCAAAATATCCCTTTCATTCTTTCATTCTTTTTTGGATTAGTTCATATGGCACTCATTTTGGGGGGATAAGAGTAATTTAACAACTTGAGAATACCACCTTCTACCCAGGGTTCTAAATAACGTCCGTTACGTAACGGATCGGCCGTTACGTAACGGAATATTGGGAGGCCGATCCCGTTAC
>JAOTRH010079835.1:0-17270 GCA_034768845.1 Heliamphora exappendiculata
CCCATTTATGAGATGCTTCGGGTTTGCGACACAGATCGGCCATGCCTTCACTTGGTTTATGAGATGTGGGACACAATAATTGAAAAGGTGAACGCGGCCATCTACAGGCACGAAGGAAAGCTTCAAGAGGACGAGTCAGTCTTTTATTCTGTGGTGCATAATATCATTGTTGATAGATGGGCAAAAAGTAATACACCTCTTTATTGCCTTGCACATTCTTTGAATCCGAGGTAACTCTTTGAATCATTTTTTTTGTTGAGTTATAACTGTGAGTTTTGATAACATAATTTAAGTTTTATATTTTTTTATACTTCAAATTTAGGTATTATAGCTCAACGTGGTTGGATGAAAATTTTGGTTGTGTTCCTCACAAGGATGAAGAAATTTCAAATATGAGGAATAAGTGCTTCAAGAAATACTTTCCTAATACAGATGAAAGAAGAATGGTCAATGTGGAGTATGAATTTTTTTTTGATTTTTTGGAAAATTTTGAGGATTTTGACTCAAGAAGTGATAGAGGAGTGTTGGAACCTCTTATTTGGTGGTTTACACATAGATCCCTTGCACCTATGCTCCAATCTTTAGCATTAAAATTGCTTAGCTAGCCGTGTTCCTCATCATATTGTGAAAGAAATTGGAGCACATACATTTTTATTCATTCCATCAAAAGAAACAAAATGACGCCACAAAGAGCTGAAGATTTGGTTTTTATGCACAACAATCTTCGTCTTCTATAAAGGAGAAGTCGACAATATATGGAAGGAGATACCAAGATGTGGGATGTTGGTGGAGATGCATTTGATTCACTTGAGGGTGCTTGCTTGCTTGAAATTGCAGATCTTTCACTTGATGAGCCGGATATGAAAATTGTGCTATTCACAGGTGATAATGAAGAGGGTCGAGCCGAAGTTGATATTACTGAAGACTAAAAAGTGAAGAATAATGGTTCTTAGTTTAAGAAAAATATTTTATTATGTTTTAAACTAAACTTGTTTTTGTTATGTATTGGATCGCGGATGTCTAAAAGAAACAATTTGGTTAATATTTTGATTTTATTGTCAATCTATATGAATTCATTCTTGCATTTAACTTGATTTTATGAATAATATAATACTAAATATAAATATATATTAATATATATAAAATTTACAAACGTATCATAGCTGTATTCGTATCCTACTTTTTCAATTTTGTCGTATCGTCGTATCCGTATCGTGTCGTATTGCCGTATTCGTATCCGTATTGTATCTTGTATCCGTATCCATATCCATATCTGTGCTTCATCGCTTTTCTAGAAAGGACTTGAAATGGGCTTTAATGGTAATTCGGTGCAAGGGCTTTCAATTTCTTTAAAAATTCTATGTATGTTGTAGTTTATATGCATGCGTTTATATTTGTTCGGCCTATTTGTTGGATTTCTAATTAAGACTCTTTTTCGCTTCACAACAATATCTAGGCTGTGTTTTTTAGCCAGTGAATGTCCGTATCAACTCTGGTTTGAGCGTGGTTTGATTCGGTAAACTTAAAATTCAATTTTCTATCACCCGACAAATTTTTTCATTTTTTTGAAATATGAGATTTAATTTTTCTATGCTTTAGGTTATTGCTAACAGACTAAAGAAATGTTAGAAAATTATGACATTGATAAGGAGTTATTTCATGTTTTGAAAATTGGTTGATACATGTGAGCATATTTTATCACTTTTATGTGTCTTCTTATATCCGAACAATGATTATGATGTTCATTGCTTGGTAGCATATTTAAAAAAAATTGTTCAGATCTTATGTTTATTTTTCAAATTGATGTTTTTTAGATTGATTTGGTTTTGCTGAGTAAAAGTATGAGCCTTCATAATTCGACTAATATATTATGAGGTTTCAAAAATGTCTTTTTATTATTCCTACTTTGAAATATTGGAGGGTTTGATTTGCTTGTTAAACTTAAATTCAATTTTTAGTTTAAGTAAGAGTCCTAATATTAATTTTAAGATATAACATATTTAGCTTTAGATTAAATATATACAATGCCCCATGTTTTGTATAGTAGCATACTCTTAATAAGAAATCACCTATATGAATGTAAAGTGGGGCCGCTTTTATGAGAATTGAGAATATGCATAATTTTTTAGAGCACTCATGAAAATCAGGACCTGCTCAAGGCTAAAATGAGCAATCGTGAGAACCAAACTATGTTTGAAAAGATTCTGTGTGAAATTCTATTATCTTTGCTTGTACTCTCTTTGCGTCTACATAGTTTTGCATTGTTGTTTGCATGGTTTATCCAATCGATTTTAATTCATGTGGGAGATTGATTGGAAAAATAATTAAAATAAATAAAAAATCAGTTGAAGATGGTAATTGAACAATTACCATTGTAGGAGTGTGCCTTTTTGTGATACCTAAGGATCTTTAGAGGCATTGCAGTTTAAATGTAAAAAAAATTTGTGATGGTTATTCCATAAAATGGAGGGTCCCTGAGAATCTATGGAATCCTTTTTTGGCTTGTGACCCGATTGGGGTATATATATATTGTCGCTTTTGATTAGGGTTTTGTGCTCTCTATTGTATTGTCTCTTTTATATATTGAAATTGCCGTAATTCTGTAAACGTAATTCTAAGTTTGGCTAAACCACTTAGATCTTATGCTCCTTGTGATTTTGTATTTTTTTGTTTTTTTGTTTTTTCTACTATAACATGGTATTGGATAATGGGGTAAGTAATGTCTTGATATCTGTGCAAACTGTATTAATATCAATGAACATTGTGAATTTTACTTATAAAAATATATTGATATTAAAAAAAACTTCTCCCCCTATGCCTATTAACTAGTGTTTATTGGGCTTCCTGCAAGATTAAATTATGATCACTATTTCAATTGCACCGGTGTACATCTTTTTCTCTTGCCCTTTTCATTTTCTTTTTGGGTGGGTTGGCCCTTTAGTTCCTTATCATATATGATATGTAAGATCACAGATCTGCATGATAAAAAAAGTGCCTAGAACACCTTACGTGAGCTTTGTCATACGAAAAGATGGTCTGAAAAGAGAGAACACTAATAGTGCTGGCCCGTCGAGGTCGTCGGAATAATACTTCAATGATATATAGTCAGATACCGGTGTTAGGTGGTAGCTATAGTCAGATACAGGTGTTTGGTGAGAGCTATCTAATGAGCTAAAGTTTGGGCAATCCAAGATAAGCTTACTCTCTTTGATATGGCTTGTTTTATTTATAGGGTTTTCTTTCTTTCTTTCTTTTTTTTTTTTTTTTCCATATTGCGTGCTATACCCACAACTTGGGAGTTTTGAGTTTTGATTTAATCTTCCATGTCCCAAAATTCTGGAACATATTCGTATGTTATTGACATGTTAGAGTTGGGGTTCTCCATATTATGTTGGCCTGGGCTTAGTATAGTGTTCATTGACTGTCTCCATATTATGTTGACCTGGGCTTAGTATAGTGTTCATTGACTGTCATATATGCACGTTTAATAAAGTCAAGAGTGTCATTTACTATAAAGCAGGTACTTTGGAAATGGTGCCGTACATGCACTGGGTATGGGTATGGTATGATATCGATACACTGGGTATGGGTATGGTATGATATCGATACGTAACGGGTACTCCGAAAAAGAGTATTAAGTACTTTTTTTTATTGTTGGGTACGGTACTAGTACGTTTTGAGTACGTCATTGGTACTTTTATGGTACAGTAGCAGTACGTTTTGAGTACGGCAGTAGTATGTTTTTTTGGTATGTGAATAGATATATTAGGATTTATATAAAACTTTTAAAAAATAAAAAAGCACTAGAGTAAATAATAAGTCATTTTTTTTGATATAAAAATAAATTTGAGTAATGTGATTTAAAATTTTTAATTTGATAAAAATTTTAAAATTTTAAATTTGTGTGAAATAAAATATCTTCTGATACTTTCTTTTAGAGTTTGCGACAGACATATCTTTGGAACAACAATGTTAATATGATCTATTTATTTTTTTACTCATATGCTAAAAATAATTTTGTATTTAGGGTATATGAAATGTAATACTAAAAAATACAAAAAAATAAATAAATTTACTATTGGACAACAGGCATATTCGAACTTTATGTTTTTACATTTCCCCGCTCCCATGCTTTATAGGTCACTTATGGTTGGCAATGGTGGCTATGCAACTTTCCAAATTCTTGCCTTTTGGTCTTTAAAAAGGCAAATAACAAGAACAATGAGTTCTCACATGTTTATACCGGATTTAACTTGCCATATGTATATTTGCCTTAAGATATGTGAACTTGGAATATGTAACTAGTAGAAAGAACTGCACAGTGATGACTTTTTAATATGATTTATCTCTCCTTCCACTATATTTAACTGCACAGTGAATTCCCCTGTTGCGAACTGATTCTATGTTCATAGACTTATCGAGGTAATTCTTGGAAAATATATATACTTTTGGTGCAATTGTGATAAATTAATTAAATACATCAAGTTGACTTACAAATTGTATAAATTTAATGATAAAAGTAAATCAAAGTTTGTGTTTTATATTATGTTTTTAAGACAGATTCGCTCATACTGTGATGCTTATAATGTTACAGACGTCTATCTCTTTAGATACTATAATTTGAATACTACAAAAGAAGTGTTGTAATCGGTGAATTTGACGAATACAAAACGATGTTTATGTATTTTGTTTTACCATGAATTCTAATACTTTGTATGCAAAGAAACTGAGTAAACTTCATTCAAGAAGCAAAAGAGGAATTTGATTCAGCATAGGACGCCCTCAAATTAGCGAAACTGCCGGAAAATAGAATAATCCTTCAAATAATGAGGGCATCTTGATATAACCTTTCTATTAGATTCCAAAAAATTGTTAGATTGAATTATATGAAAACTTTTCATTAATTTAATTTTATGATTATCAAAATTCATTCAGGTGCAACCCCTTAATGTGAAGTCCAATAAAATTTATTATATTAGTTGAGTGTAAAAAGCATTTGGTATTCTAACTCCTAAAAAAATTTAATTAAATGTGTTTTGATTATGAATTTGTAAAGTGTTTTATCTAAGAAACGGAAAATAATAGAAAATTTTAAAAACAAATTCATTTCTTTCACTTCGTCTTTTTTTTTAAATGCACAATATTTTTTTTATAGTAAACACTTGTACTAAGGGTGTTCTAAAATTTTTATTGAATTGGGAAATCAGTTCAGATTGATCTGAACTAAATTGTACGGTTTGATTGTTTCTTTTTTTTTTTTTTTAACGATTTGGTTTTAATTTTAAATAATTAAAAATTATTTTTTATGATTCACTTTACGGATTAAGTTTCAAAAAAATCATATCATAGACGAATTAAAACATTACCTAATTTTATTATATTTGTATTATATAAAGAAAATCAATAAATTTGGTAAATTCATTTAGACTGATTTACATTGTATGATTTTATTCTAATTTTTTGGTAAATGGTTTGGTTTTAGTTTCAAATAATTAGAAACTATTATTTATGGTTCGATTCATGATTTAAATTTCAAAAAATCATAAAGAACCGAACTGAACAATTACTTCATTTTTGTTGATATTCAAAAAATTAAAAATAATAGTTTCGATTCGCATCTTCTCATTTTCTTTCCTTATTTAAGATTCACATCTTCTCATTTTCTTTCCCTCTTCTCTTTTATAATTTAATTTTAATATTTTTATAACATTAGAATGTTATATAATTCATAAATCATTAGTAGTTGATAATAAATAAAATATAATGTATAAGATATAAAGGAAAATAATATGAAAAAATAAGATACAAAAAATTAATTAAAAAAATGAGCAAAAAAATATACAATTTTTTAAATATAAAATAGACAATAAGAATTAGTCATACAATCACGGTTCAAAATTAGAACCAATCACTTTATTAGTTTGGTTTAATTTCATGATATTCGTGGTTCGATTTTAAATTTTAAATTTTGAAAAATATTTAAAATAATTTAATTTTTAATTTAACTTAAAATACAACTAAATTAAACTGTAAAGACTCTTAAGTCTTCTACACGATTCACAAACACTTGCATTAAAAAAAAAGAAGTGCGTATTTAGAAGCTTCCTTCCTCAAAATAGTTTCAATCATCATGGGAGCAATTTGTCACCAAGACGGTATTGTCTTAATTATTAAAGATGTTATATATATATATATATATATATATATATATATAATTAGTGTTGTGATTTAAATTACCAATTTTCAAACGCTAACAGAAGCCTATCTATGTACAAACTAAAAAAAATTACGCAAAGATATAAGTGATTCGGCACAACCTGTTTATGTCTACGGATGAAATAGATAATCTATTATAGCTATAAAATGTACAATAATAAGATTAAAAATACCTCAAATTTTGACACTTAAAAATCAAGTCTTGAAACAAATTTCGTTTTTCTGCTCAAGATTTACTCATGTGCATAAGTATTTTTCTACCTCTCTCTACATCTCTACCATTTGATTGGACTCTCCACACAACAACTAAAATTATAGAATTCTATTCATATATAAACTCTAAAATCTTAATCCTCGTATATTTATCAACCCTACATATATTAAATTTTTTATATATTCATGACTGCACCACACATACATATAAATAAAATATTAATTATATAGGTTCGCAAAACCCAATATATATATATATATATATGACAAACATACTTTATTTCTTACATTCATGCATATGTAGAACAATAATAAAAAGACAGAACCTAATTAATTAAGTCATTAAAAGCACAGTCAAACACCACATATCCAACACAAATTAATGATCATCTGCTCCAGGAAAATACAATGTACTTCAAAACCAGGAGGCCAGGGAGATCATATGAAAAAAAACTTCAAATATGGTTTAAAAGGGATGAGCTTTTCGACCATAGCACAGAACCATCACACAATCCTTGGCCGAGCTGCCCACGCTTGTCTTTATCATTTCTTCAGATTTTGGTGCTGTCTCTTCCCACCAATCCATTAAGCTATGCAGTCGCATGGTCGGAAGCACCGGCTGTCCCTGCACTGTGATCTCCACCTGACATTTCAGTAGTTACAGTAATTAGCAAAATCTGTCCTCGTCTCCAAAGTAGCAAATAAATCTAGAAACTAACTCTCTATATTTATATTACGTTACGAGAGTGTTTGATATTGTTAAAATTATTAATTTTTAAATTATAACTTGTAGTTGAAATATAAAAAAAATAGTTATAACTTGTAATAGAAGTTGTGAATATTTTAAAAAAATTATAACATATTATTAAAATTAATAATAAAAAATTAAAAATTAATTAAAGAAGTTTTGCCAACGTCTCCTCACAAGGCGGTGGAGGACTCTTGCTACCCCATTATTTTGTCATTTTGAATAGGAACAGACACAACCCATTTCATTCGATTACTACACATCATAATCATATTTAGTTGTGTGGGCCTCTCTCCTTTGTACTATTACAGCCCCATTGTTTTGTGAGTCAGGTAGGTATGGTAGTAGGCGGGTCAAAGATAGAGACGTGGTGTTTTGTTTTATTTTTATTTTTATTAATGAGGGAGGAATGAGGGGGAGAAGGTAGAGAAAAATCAAGAATGTGGCCAGAGCCGAAGATATATTATAGATAGTTTGTAAACTTTAGGAAAATGATATTAATGAGAGTTAAAGATGATATAATAAGTGAAAAAATAATAATTGATGAACAATTAAAATTTAAAATATGAAAAATAAAAAATAGAGATAAAAAATGAAAAATAAATATACTATTTTTTATATTTTAGTCTATGTTATAGCTTTAAAAATAAACCTTTCCTCTATATATATATATATATATATTTTATGTAATTGGAACTAACTGGAAGAAACAAATACTATTTCCACCACACATGTTATCGGGATGAGGAAATTCTGTAAATAACGAAATGGGAATATACAGGACCGGGACGGGCAAGGTAAATTGTCATCTCTAGAGGCAGGTAGCAGTTTATGAAGTTTAATAGACAATGTACCTAACATTGTTACAAACGTAATTAAGTACTGCTCATATTAGCTTTCAAATCTAATTAATCGTTCATTTTTTGCAACGTCTATAGAGATCAAAGCTGCTCTAGAGTAAATGGTAAAAACTGTTATGAATTATAATGGAAATAAATAAATAGAAAACAAAAAAGTAAACAATCACGTAAAGGATTACGGGTTCGGCTTTAAATTTATATTCACAGGTAAAGATCAACAGATGAATCACTATAATCACTATAAAAGATGAGAATAAAATGAGCCGTTAATGTCAGCGGCTGACACGTAAAAATCCTAGAGCTCCCACCAAATACCCATTTATATAGGGGAACGTTAATATAAATACCGGGTCACATATCCAATCGAAATTAAAACAGGTCGAACCTAAAATATCACACCCATAATCGAATCGTGCGGGTTTGAATGGGTTATGATCAAGGATAATTCGGGTTTAATTCAAGACACTACTCATAACATGAACTTTGATGTTAAACTGAGTAAATTGGGGAAAAATGAAATTCCTATTAAGGCAGAAACACAATTATTTGCATGGGAAGTGGTTTGGAAGATTCAAGGTACCTCAGCTTCATTGTTGAGATCCAGCTTTTGCACAATATACTTTTGGATGAATGAAACAGGTAGATTTGCATTCCTGTGGTAGGAACAAAAACAAAATATCTCATTAAAAACGAAGATTTTTTTACCATGGAGTAGTTCTTTCACAATTCATTCTGTAACAATGAATTCTCATTTCGAGTAGAGCTCAACAAAAAGTCCAAGATACACGGATTTAATCCGAATCACCAACCAAATACATCTTGTATAGCCAATGCTGAGTGAAAATGAAACTTTTATGAGAACTGTTCATATATATATCAATAGCAAAGGAGTGAAATAAGTGCATGTACAGGTGGTGGAGGTTGACTTACTTTATCCTCAAGTAGCAGGAAGGTATCTGTGGCAGGGGTGCATCTCCTTCCCTGATATCAGTATTAGTCATGAAAATACAATTAACATACATAAGAAAACAACACGACCTAGTTAACTTTTAATTATTTTTGTAACTACCCAAGTAAATTACTGATTCAATAATTTGAATAAAAAATCTAACAATGAAACTCAAAATACTTAAATCAAGTTATTAATAGTAACGTACAAATTTCTTCATATACCAGACTTAATTTTTATATCTCACTAATGTGGGATGAGATATCACAATTCTCATTGTTATAAATGCAAATAAAGTTTAAATCAATTCAAGAGAAAGACAGAGTCGAGGCTTGAAAAGGTTGACCGCATACCTTCTTTTATGATCTGAACCATCATTTTATAAGGTTAATTAAGAGATTATTCATACAACAAAATTAAGTTGATCGAATATTAGTAATCACGTGATTGAATCACATTTATCTTAAAACATATATGGCAAGTATTATTTTGAGGAAACACCGTCCATTTTTTTAAAAACCAAATGTGATCTAATCACATGGATACTGAGATATTAGATTAAGCCTTTTTTTGGCCTGAATGGTCTATTTAGCTAACCCACAAGATGAACAGTTCATATCATAACAACGGATCAGCGGCAAACCCCACCCAGGGGGACAACTGGGCTGCTGTGCCTACCCATTGATAAGAATAAGAAGGGGTCAGATAATACCGTGTTTAAGCATAGAATTTCTGATACTCAGAATCAATTTTAATTATACTTATGATTATGAATGCAGTTGAAGTAGTAGAACGTAACTGGGCATCAGAAGCAACTAGAGAGATCCAAATTGGATGAACTCTTCCATGGCAAGTAGTGCTTGCAGCATCAACCCCAGCTTGTGTTGCAATATTTAACCCTTCAGAAGCTGCAGCTCTTTTCTGTCGACCCCCATGAATATTTTTAGGTTTTACTGAACTATTTGGCAAAGGATTCAATCCACCCTCATTGGCATGGATTTTCGATTTGTTATAAGCTCGTTCCTTGAACTTTTTTTTGGTCACAAGTGATTCATCTTCGCCGGTGTTGGATGATGCTGATTTGCCCACAGGTCCTTGCAATGAAGTCTTGCTAGGCTTTGTTATGCCTGCAGCTTCTACCAGGCAATTTAAGGGTTTCCAAAGATCAGTCATCCCCTCCAATGGCCCAATGGGGTCCTCTGCACCTTTACTAGGCATGTGTTGCTTGGAAGACTCACCAACAAAGAAATTCTGCAGGATTGCATTAATAAGAACAAATTGTTGAACTAAAAAGCATTACTATTCTCAAATTACTCCGCTCGTATCATGTCTAAAGTGTTTTTCTTTTACACAATTTGTTTCAATCTCCAGAAAAGTAAAAGGATTGTGCATTAGGTATCTAACAGTCACAAACTCGGTATATAAAAGAATTCATCAAAATTTCTATGAACATGAATCCAAATATGAAAATGAGTATATTGAATTTAGCTGAATGTAACTGATCCCAATTAATTGAAAAACAAGGCTTTTAGTTTGGTTTGATATTTGATTTATTCTCAAATTGCAGCATGGGGAATTCAAAAGGCAGCTTTTGTTTTTGTATGAAACAAATTATATGACTTGTTGCAAGTGGAAACAAACAAGCATATCCATAAGCTTCTTACAATCTTACCTGCTTTTTATTTTGTGCAATTTTGCTGAGAGTCATGCCAGGAGGTCTTGATGATCTTTCAGGACAGTACTCTTCCTCTTTCTTATCTGGCTCGTCAATGGATAAAGTGGGTCCTCGTGAAGAAGTTACCTTTCTTGCCGCGGTTTTCTTTCTTCCAGTAGCAGTACCAGTCGGATTTGATGCTTTAGGTGGTGGAAAATTAACCAAGGAAGAGAGGGACTTCTCTTTTCTTCTGGGAGGCAATGGAGGAACAGAAGGCACAACTTCAGGTTCTTTGGGCTCTTGTTTTGTAGCAGGCAATGGAGTACTAGAGGACCCAGCTTTTGGTTCCTTAGACTCTCTTCTTCTTCCCAAGGAACCGAATATTGCTGCCCTAAGATCTTGCAAACTGTGGTCTGCCCTGCAGGTTAGTACAAAAACAAAGAAAAGAAAAGAGATTTTCACTAACTGGGCATTTGTTAAATCAATTGCAATCAGTCAATTTTCCTTTTTTTTTATTTTTTATTATTGATATCTCAAGGTGTTCGGCTCGTTTTATGGTCCAGATTTTATGCATCAGTTGTTACAGTATTGGCAAATATGTAGTGGGATTAGGGACTTCTGATATCGATATTTACCCGGTTGATACATGGTGATATCGATATGCATTATGATACCACAATTTAAAACTTTGATTTACGTGCTTATTAACTAATTCTTTAAAACTAATCTTACCATCCGCTAACCAAGACTCAATTAAAACCGAGAAAGTGTCCTATTGGACTAACCCCAATAACACCAAAGATTTTACAGCAATCAGTCAATTTATATTTATTGTCTTTCTCCCTTAAATCCAGGAATGTAGATTTGAACACAAACTCACACAGCAGCTTTCTTTACAACTGGCTCAATTGTAATTTCTTTCCTTCGCATAATCTTTATGAAGAAACACAGGTACACACAAGAAATAATAATGGGATTATGGGAGAGTGATAGCTTCAATTGCAACTATACCCTTGTTCTGACTGTAATTTGATAATTTCTAGTGATATTTTTTTGTCAGAATCTTAGTAAAATACAAGGACGAGTTATAAATTCAGATGTCTTGAGTTCAAAACTTGGTAATTACCTTGAAAATAGACCGCGAGAGATTTATCTCTCGTAAATTAGACAAAGTGCATGTCAACTGATCCGAACAACCATCATAAACAACATGAAAAAAAGTAGACAGCACTTCTTGGTATGTTTATATATGTATATATATTTATATATACAGTTACTATAATTGAAAAATCAGAGTGTTCCATTACTGTACTTATCAATGACCACATTTCCCAATATTATTCTACAGTATTTTCTATTAACTACCATGGCTAGTAATCAAAATCACCACCTCATTTTCAAACAGGATTGCATATGGAAATAGCAATACCCTTGCATTAAACATATGCACATCTTGGCATAACGATGTCATTTCAACACTTAACCAACAAACTCGATTCACAACTTAGTTCCACACAGCACAAAAGGAAAGTCTACTAGACATTTCATCATCTATCTTGCACGCATAGTGCTTCTCAAATCCATGCTACGTAATTGTCATTGCTCTTCTAATGTCAACGCGATCTGTAGTTCCTCAACAGTAATAAAATATCTGCATCATATTTGGTATCTATTGGTTCTTTAGAATTAGACCTCATGCCATGCATATTAAGTTGTTAAACCATTATTAAGTCATTAAAAAATGTATAAATTAATTACTAGAGAGCGTAATTTTATTATTTATATTCTCGACACCTACGTGATGTACGCATGAACAGACTTTTCTCAATAAACAGGTCAAACATGTACAAATATTTTTATTATCATGTTAAATTGCTAATAACTCACTCATTTAAGTTTATCAACTACTAGAGTTGGATAATTGTGTTATTTAATAAAGTCAAGTTCAAGAACATGACGTACCTGAGTTTCTCCAATGGAGAACAACCTAGATAAACGTTGCATACTGGACAGCTATCCAACTCTTCTTCTGTTATCTTGTCATGTATGCACTTCCTGCAAACTATATATATAATGGAAATCAAAAGAAATCAGTTTCAGATATTGCATCTTTCATTTGCAGTAAAAGTTCATTCTCACAGAAAACTATGGAGTGCTCTCGGAATAACACATGCAACCCTCAAATGAAAAACATCGATGGACATTAAATGGGTCATTCTTTATCTCTTACCTACTCAACAAATGTGAGCTACTATTAGTATTGTTCGCTACATAATTGGACAAGAACATTACGAAAGCAATGCCAATGTCACGTGATTCACCCAGACTTGCTCACTTTATTAACTAAGAAACATTTTGGAACGTAAATTTTGGAATTTAACAACTACTTGCATGACATTGCAAATTTGCCATCCTTTTGCAGTGTGAAAATGACCCAAGAAGCTATTTACGAACACATAGCATGCAACATGCAGTTGCTTCCAAAAACAAAAAACAAAACAAAACAAAAGGATTGGCAAATTTGGCACTTGAGTTGTTGCCACATTGTGTATTATAGAACTATAACACAGTTCATTGATATTAGATATAATCGGATAATAAAAGCTCAGCTCTAGACTTCCATAAATTGAACACCCAAAACGAACTCATCGAGCTTATAGATCAAACATGCAAGGCAATAATTGGTCATATCAATATCATATCTTGAATCTTAATATGATCAGAGAACCACCAATTAAAATTATCAGAATTCTCTCTTGTTAAATTATCTCATTATTCTCTCTCTTGTTGGTTTGATTCTCTCATTATTGTAAGCAACAATATAATCATGTATCTAGCTAAGAATTATCGATCGATCAGCCATGTATGATTATAAGCACAGAACAAGATAAAAGTAACGAAAACTGAAGCATACCCAGATCATAAAAATGCAAAGTAGAGAAGGCCCATATCTCAAAATCAAAGATTAAGCAATACCCATATCACAGAAATGCTGTTCGAATAGAAAGGTCGAAGTGATAACGTACGCCGAGAGGAACCCAGACAGTTTTTAATGGCAACTGCAGCAGTGTAACGGTATCGAGAATATCCAGTGATAGGCATCAAAAATTGAGTGTCCCGAACGTGGATTTTCAAAAATCATTAACATCAATTCTAACCCAGATCACAAAACGTGGAAGTATTGTGAATTGAGATAAAAAAATCAGCGCAGTTGCGAGAAAATAACAGGAGTGGAGAAGGATCGAGTGGAGTTTAATTTTGTTCATCGACCTTACAAGGTAGATGAAAAAAATTCACTGTTTCATTCATTCAAATTGTGAAGCTTACTTTATATATTTGACAACGTAAATCACAGTTTAAACTAATAAAAAGAGAGTTTTCTCCACTGATCTTATCAGGTGGGGATCAAATTTATTTATGATTGACTGGAAGAGAAAGAGCGGAACACAGAGGACTCACATGTGTGAAGACATTCAATGATGGTGGTGGCATTTTTGAAGAGCTTTTTGCAGATAGGGCATGTCATGCATGGCGCGATCCTCTGGCTCCGAATTGAAACCACCTGTTTGTTGCTCGTCATTATCAATACCCCTTCCCTTTCTCTCTCTAAATCTCTCAGTCTCTCTCTTTCTCTCTCACACAGACACAAACAGAGCCTGACGGTGACAGCTTTTGATACCCACGTGAGATTATTGCATGCTAACCAATCATAAACCCAAGAAAATCACGAGATTTTCCGTCGTTCCTAACAAAAACCATGAAAGTCGCTAAGAAACTCGTCCACTCAGACGACTCGGAAACCCAAAAAGAAAGAACAAAAACCTCTAATCCCCTTCTCTCTCTACAGACATATCTTTCTTCTTCGCTTTCCTGTGCACATTGATCTAGAAAGAGAAACCGGGTTCTGAAGGTGTGATTAAGGGATGATGAGTTGAATTATTTCGACGTGGGTTTTTTTTCTGGAGTTTAGACAATGAACGATTGCAGATGATGATGATATGCTCGAGGGCTCTCTAACCATGAACGTACGTATAGGTTACGAGCGAGACCGAGTTCGAGTACATATATATACACGCACTAGCCAAATTATTAAATATTTCCGATGTAAGTTAAAAACAAGATTCTAAATCGTCGTCATATCAAAAATTGTATCGGTATCAATAATACCATAGATATTGAACAGTATTAATCGATGTATTAATAAAAATTAATATTAAAAATCTAAAATTTTAATACGTAACGACTAATATTTAAAATTTTAATTAAAAATAAAAAATTATCGACAATTTAATTTAATTAGTCAATTAAATTCAAATCAATTTAACTCGTCAATTTTAATGATAAATGAGTTGAAGGTCCGTGGATTAAAAAAATAATAACCCCTCAAAACATGAATTGATTAAAAAAATTATCTCCTTCCATTCCAATCCAACCCACCCACCCACGCTCCTCATATATGCAATAACACGGGTTGTTTCTTATTAATTGGATCATTCTTGCTTTTTATTTATTAATTTATATTATTTTATTTAAAATATATTTTTATTACATTTATAAACGACAACATTATTAATAAATATAAATTCATATTATTTAATTCAAAATATTTTTTTATTACGTCATTACATGTCAACACTACGTAAATAACAGGACAGTGGTATAGAACTACCCACATATCATCAAAATTCAGGGATTTAAAGTAAACCGAAGGTGCGTTCGGTGTTATCCTGCGCACCCGATTGACACGAGTGCGGCGTCATATCTCGTGCTTTACGAGTGGATTTCTCGGGGCGTTTCCGGCGCACACGGTGACGGCCGACGGGTTAAGGCCAAGCGTGGCGGAGCATCCCTGGCGTAATTTAGCGAAGAGCGGACAGGGGATGAGGTGGTGTCGCGTGGAAGTTGCATGAATCACGGGTTATTAGTCCAACGAACAAAACTTTGCCAAGTGTGTATCGTCCTCATCACATATAGGTATCATAACGCACGGTTTTTATATTGGGAATTTTGGCCAAAATTCCCAATATATATATTTTAATACGCAGCGTATATTACTAAAATTTTAACGTGTAAAATTTAATTGTGTAATTTTTTTTAAAAATATTTTATAAATAGATAAATTTATATATTTACTTATTTATATATAATATATAAATTTATTTCTTTGCATATTAATACAGATAATGTAAACAGATAAATTTATCTGTATTATTTATACATATTTTAAAAATATACAAATAAATTTATCTGAATTCTTTATACGTGCTTTAAATAACACAAGTAAATTTATTTGTATTAGTTATACGTACTTTCAATAAAAAATAGATAAATTTATTTGTGTTCTTTATACATATTTTGAAAAGACACAAATAAATTTATTTATTGTAAAATATTTTTTTTTCAAAAAAATTTTGCGCGTTAAAATTTTTGTAAGGATGGATCTTTCTCGTTAAAAATTAATATACTAAATAAAAAATAATTAACGACTTATAAATTGAACTGTTCACTAACTTTTTGTTTATCACATAATAGTCGCAACCACTTAGAATTTGGTTGGCAACTTTGATTTTTTAATTTTTTAATTAAAAATATTAAAAAATTAAAGTTATTTGTTTGGTAAAAAAAAGCTAAAAAATTAAAACACAAATTTTCAGAATATTCTATTTAAACTCTTACCACTTTAAAATTTAATAATACCTATATTCATAACTTATTTACTACTACTACCAATTATATATAATTATTAATATAAAAATATAAAAAGATAAAATTATCCACTTTAAGTAAAAAGTAATAAAGTTACTTTTTTTATCTAAATAACTAAATTTAAAAAAGTTAGCTTAAAAATTAAATTATCAAACAACCTACTTTTAATCCAATTTAGCTTTTTAACTAAAAACGAATTTAAAAAAATTTATCTGATTTTTCATATAAAAAAATATTTTATCTGAATTAAAAAAAAATCAAATAAAAAATATTTTATCTAATTTTTTATATATTTTAATTAAAAAAATTTACTTTTCTAGTTCTTCCTGAGCAGTGTAGTCCAAGAAATAAAGAATTTCTAAAGACAAAAAAAACTCATTCTTCGGCCGAAAACTATATATATATTTTTTTTGTATTTTTGTCTTTTTTTTTCATATATTGGTAAAAGACTCATTTTTCTGGAGTTAAAAAGTTCACTAAAAAAAACTATACAAAACCTAGTTAACTCATTCTGAGTAATAGAGTGTTGAACTCAACTCGTTGGGAATTAAGCTCTGTTTGGTTTACCCTTTTAGTAGCTTTTTTTTGTCTTTTATGGATTTTTTTTGATATTTTGGATAAATTTTTTACTTTCGTGTTCATCGTGATAAAAAAAATCTAAAATTATAGTCGTTTTAAAAAAAGTAAAAAAACAATTCATTAAAAACGAGAAAAAGTCACATAAATGCCTTAAAAGTGATTTTTTTTCGTTTTATTTGAACTTTTTTTTTTAAATTTTGTGGTCAAAATGTTTTATCTCTGCTTGAATCTTGATGTGGCCTTTTTTTTTTACTTTGATATAATATGTCTTGTAATTGCTGAAATTGCTTATATATTTTGAGTAGGTTGGGATTTTAAGATTTTTATAAAAACAAAATTCTTGTC
>JAOTRH010079846.1:0-17270 GCA_034768845.1 Heliamphora exappendiculata
TATATACCATGTAGGATTAGTATTGTAATTAATCATGAAAGCATTCTAATAATCTATATTGCTAAGTTTAAAGTTCTTAATAATTCTTTTAGCAAATCTCCTATTCAATCCCATGTCACATTATTGTTTATCCTTTTAAAAGATATTTTAGACCATGCTTTAACGTTTATGACTTATTTATCTTTCCGTATCGTTTACTGCCTTTGTTTTCCATTTTGGCAACAATGACCTTGACTTATTTATTAAATAACTCAACTGAATAAAGTTTTCTTCATACAAATTGGCTTGGCAAATTGTTGGCAGATTTTTCCATAATGAACTTAGGCATTAATAATGACCGAACAAAGAAAATTTGAGTGGAAATGATAGGTGAAAATACAACGATATAATTATCATGTTACATTGAGGAAGTTGAAGGAGAACCTGTCTGGGAATTATAGGTTCGGCTCTTGTTCTACGCTGCTTTGAACATGGTTATTTCAATTTGTTAATTTAACTTAAAGGTAGTGTTTTTGTAATTACTCTACTAAGACCTGGCATTGTCTCGGTGCTATGCACGGAAAATGTTTAAAGAAATAGTAATAAATGATCGAAAAACATTTGAAGTTTATTTATCTTTTCTCACCGGCAAAATAAAGGATGTAAGGAAATGGCTTTAATATATGCCTATGAGCAGGGATGAAGCCAAGATTTTGTTTAAAGGTCGGCCAAAACCAAGTTTAGAAAAAATTATATGGTCAATACTCAATAGTACAAACTGCATTTAGTATATGAAAATAAAACATCCATTTAGTATTAATGAAAATATGACAATAAAACACCACCAAAAAGTTCTAAAAATACATATCAACCACAGCATAATTTTCAATCATAGTGGCAATCAACGACTCTTCATTTTACCTAATCCATCATTGATTGAATATGTACTAAATTTCTTAGCCATTTCTCTTTTAGTAACACAATTAAATTGTTTGTGAGAAAATTGTCTTCTATTTTACTTTAAAATTTAGTTTTACTTATAGCTGAACTCTGTAGTCGTAGTGAAAATATCGGAAGTGTAAGAACAAATCTAACCAATATGTAAAGAAGTGAAGAGAGAGAGAGAGAGAGAGAGCACTGTATGCCTAGTAGATCTTTGAGTCCATAGAATCCCAATGAGGAAACTGTGAAGTTAGCTGTCAACCTATCATGTGTTAGTGTGTTTTGAAACAATGTGAAAAGATACTGGGGCCAATTTATTGTAAAAAATGATAAGCTAAAATTTATAAGTACCTATATAAGGAGTTTTTTTAACATAGGGGTGGCCGTGGCCCCCCTTGGTCTTACACTAACTTCGTCCCTGCCTATGTGATACATAAGGGAATTATTGTTAAGAAATTGTAATTAATCAAAAATAATAATGAAATTAAAAGATACAACATTATGAATGCAATTTCCACTTTTGTCAATCTCAAGAATTTTCTAGATATCAAAAGCGGCTGATAGTAAGGGGCCATAGGAAAGAGGAAGAACATAGGCTTTGAAGGCAGAAAACTAAAAGGTGCAGCTTTCAACAATTGTGATTTTGCTAACCAATTGAAGCACACTTATTTAATGCACATTCTTTACGATGCTTTGGGGGTACCTATCTATGAATATGCTCTTCAATCATTCAGCAAACCAATTATTTGCAACAAAAAGTAAAAAAGATTCCGAGCACTATGTATAGTAAATCCAATATTAGAAACAAAGAGCGAAAAGACTCAGAACATCATGTAATTATATTAAAAGAATTGGCAACATTTTTTAGGGGCACCTTTTTAATGTTCCTTTTTTTTTGTACCTAGGAAAGGGGAAGTGGGAAAACTTACCTTAGGCAAGACTTGAACCCTTGACCTCTTAATGAGGTTCAACAGTGTTTGAATAATTGGTTTCTCATGGTATAGGATTTTTTAACGAAGAGCATTTAATATGCAAAATGATCAAATAACGAACACAAAAAGGAAGTGAAGATTTGGATCTTTGTCAAGCTCTTAGACAAACACAATAAAACATTGTCTTCCCAAAGCTTAGGATATTTGTAATTGTTTTTTAATTTAGATATTTGTCAAGCTCTTTGACAAACTCAATAAGACATTGTCTTCCCGGAGCTTTAAGGACCCAATTGCAGCATTAGTCTTCAAATACATATGTGAGTTGGATATGGGTTCCCAAAAATTCTAAATATTCAGAATCCAATCCATAGTGTCAAATGACGGGAAAAAGATTTTGATATTTGATAGAAGACCACTTAAATTCCCACCACATATATTGGTAAGCGCTTTGAAAAAAAAAACTGAGGAGAGAGAAGTGGTAAAGAGGAGAATTAAAAAAAAAAAACTCCTAATGTTCATTGTAGCAAAGGCTAAAAATTGAAACATAGCATTGGGAAACTATAAGTGCTAGAATGCTTGTGGATTCTGTGCCTACATTCTTAAATCCTCTTCAAAAGAGGAAGCCAAGCGGTCAACTTTTAGATGAAAATGTGGCATATTCTTAAAACCTGCCAATAGAAGGCATGAGTTCACTTACATTGTATGTGACTAGTTCCTTACCATAGAAACGAATTGTGTTTGGATATTTATTTCTTGTACGTAATGTCAAAAGGTATTACAATTTTGTTAGTTGTTACATTTATCTTTTCATAATAACATAATAGGATAACGAAAACAAAGGAGATGAAGTCATACGAAAGAAACAACAAATATATAGAGAAGTAAATATTTTTTAGGAACATAATGGATTTAGAAGCATAAATCCAAATTACAAGAAAGAGGAAGAAAAAGATAACGAAAGAGGAAGAGGAAGTGCATAGTGGGAGTGTGAGTTAAGAACTTACGACTTATCGATTTAGAACTATAATGGCATGATGACGAAAAGATGGGAAAGTAAAATAATATTCTCCACCAAATTCATTTCACTTTTGTTTTTTGCCTCCTACGAGCTGTGTATCTCTATAACAAATGCAACATTTACATGTAGGATATAACATTCGGAAAAAATAATGGGATCCACCATGCTACATGGGGAGCCACGTAAGAGGTGAAAAGATTGGTGAAATATTAATGTGATATATAGCAGCCCTCAATGGAAAATTGTGAGGTAATTGAGCAATTTAAGGTGAGAGTAAAAGAATGCAAAAAGACATGAGTTTTGATGGATAAGTTTTAAAAGTGTAATAAGTGCGATGAATAATTATAGGAAATATAGTGTTTTCTATAGAAAAGTTACGTGTGGAATTTTTCTAGAGAAACAAATGGCACACTTTAGAAACTGCTAATAAAAGGTACCAATTTTTATGTACTCTTTATATAATACGCTAAATTTTTAAGCAACAAATGCTACATAAGTTTTAAATAGAATGCTATATGTGAATTTTATAATATCAAAAGAGAACACAGGGATTTTTTTGGGGGGAGAGAGGTGCGGAGAACAGATTAGAAACCTTTTCTTGTGCACCATTTAGATGATTCATGATAGCATGTGGTAAAGTGATGGTTCTTCACAGACTTGTTAATTTTCTTTACAAAAAGTTAACGTACTAGATAAATTTACGCATTAAAGCTCTTTGCTTTTAAATATCCAATTTATGACTGAACTTAGAATAGGAATTATTATTGTTATAACTTTGGCACTTGAGTCAAAGTAGGTTGGTTCAAGTAGGTTGGTTCAAGTGTAGGTGTGCATTTGATATATTACACAATCAATTGACAGATATTTACAAAATTGGAGAGAAATCTTTATATAGCAACTATAAGGCTAATAGTATGTGGGCCAGAGTATTAGGAAACTAAGAAATATTGCATAAATAAAATGAGTATAGCTAAAATAGTTGAGGTAGCATTAATTGAAGATAAGTTGAAGAAAAATAGGTTAATATGCATTCGTCACATATAATTAAAGATCAATAGATGCGAAGGCTAGAAAAAGTGATATAATTGTTGTGAATTGAAATGTTAGAGGGAGGGTAAGACCTACCTTAAAGTGGAATGTTGTGGTAAAAACTAATATGAATTTGGTAAATCTAACTAAACATAAAGCAGTTGATAGAGAAAAAAGGTCTGAATAGAGAAAAAAATATTCATGTAGTCAATTCCAAACGAAAACGATCAGGATACTAGACTTAGTTCGGTTTGGTTTAGGTTATCTATGTGAGAGAGAGAGAGAGAGAGAGAGAGAGAGAGAGAGAGATGATTTTGAATCTTTGATAATGATTAGTGAGAAGAAAGTTCTACTTTGCAACATCAGGAGGTAAAACAATATATTAGAGGAGCAATACAAGGTGTCTCAAGCAGAGTTTGAAAAGTATACTATGGTCCACATGAAATGTCACTTGACATCTTGAGAATTCTATTAGTGATAATTGTGGTAGGGTCCTATAAATTTTATTAGGGATAAGTCCCAGTCATCAGTTGCCTATTCTATTAAGTCTTGTTTTTAAATATTTTTTAGATTGTATAGTATTTTACCCTCAAATTATTAAAACCTAATACATATAGGTGTATCTATAAATTTAATGCACATAATCAGAAACTTTTTGAAGGATTTGAACTTTCTATTTTGAATTATTTGTTTGTTTGGTTAATGTGGTTTTATCATCAAATGTTGCAGAAAACAAGAATTTTTCTCAATATAGGTAGGAAGAAGATAATTTTTCTTTTCAATTATCATTTTATCATTTATTGCTAAATCCTCGTACACCAAAACTGTGCTTGAGTACCGCTAGAATCCACCACGGACTTCACCTCTTGAGAATCCATTCAAGACCTGACAAAACTGTTTGAGTTTTTAGCGCTTGATGATTTTCTCAAAGGCCTTGTTAATATAATGAATCATCAAGCAGAAGTGCGGAATGAACTGTTGTCCCTTTCAAAAACACCGATCTATTGCTTAATATTCCACGCACACCCTACGACTGCCATAACCCTAATGGATTTAATAAGATGTTTGCTAAACAAACCGATCGATTGGTAATCGATCCGTATCAAACAGTGTATCAAGTGATCTTCAACAATTGGCAGTATTTGTGCATGATGATTAATTTGTCTTAGAACTGAATGAGCGGTCTCTGTCATGTTGCAGTTTTTTTGATATTTTGAAACAAATAATACCAAACTCCAAAGACAAATGTCAAGAAATCAACAAACAAGGTAGAGACGTTTTGTCACAGACTTGCTAAAATAAATATAGGGTATGGATGAGATAAAAAACCCTAACATAAATAATCCAATTGATCGTCATTTTCAAGTTAATATTTTTATATATACAGCTGATTCTCAATTGCAATAATTAAACATCTTTAAAGAAGATCTGGTGTGCCTCATTCTAAGCGTGGGTGAAGATGCTCGAAATGGCTTAAGATTATTCAAGAATATAAGATATTTGAAAGCTTGCAGAGAATTATTATCTTACAGATTTCATAGTGCAAGAAAAACATCATTTAGAATTTCATTTTGCAAAACTATAACCAGGATGCTTCTAAACATTCAGAGTTCCAAAATTTGTCAATAATTTTTGAGTTGCGTCAAGTAATAAAAATAAAAAGTTACCCCAAAAACAGAAAGTCAACAATTTATCTTATTATCGATAGATTGATACGTCTTGTATACCAGTTTTAATGGCTACAACAGAACGTTCGTACAATAAAAATTGTGAATACTAGGCTGTGCAATAAGATCAACTTAAAGTTAATATTTTTTTTGTATTCATTGTGAATACAAGAAAATATACTTAATATATATATATATATATATATATATATATATGTTGGTTTTCCTTTTTATGCTTGTAGAAATTAACATTGCAGTCCCTACTTTTGTTTAAAAAAAATTGGTGGTATATATGCATAAATTGTGTGTTAAAATTTTGAGTGTGTCCCTGGGTGAAGTGTCATCTAATGTGAGTGGGTGTAGCTGTGTCATATTTTAAATAATCTATCCTTGATAATTGACAAAAGCATCAATCTACGAAGGTGGTTGTAGTTTTTTATAGTTGCATTTTTTTTTGCATTGTGAATGGTGGTGTATTATTTAGTTCAAGATTGAAACGAATGGTTTGCATTTCAAGTGTTCTCAACTTAAGATGTTAAAAGGTGCAAAATCAGTGGGTGTTAAAGTTTATACAATTCCTTTAGCAGAAGCTATTGTCGTATCAAAAACATCATTAATCCCTTGGCTCATTCCATGGTACATTCATCTTTGCCTAAACACTTGTTTATTCTATTTTGAGAGATCCCCCACTTTGATTTACGCCCCGTTAGCATTTCTTATCCGAGATATGGGATTGCTCGATTAGTTCTTTGGTTTGGAGCCTTCCACTAATGAACCAAGTCACTTTGCATGTGGACCAACTGTAGATCTAGCCCGTGTCTCCTGGTATGGTGGTAGCTAGTGAGGCAAATTCTTTTTATCAATACGTGCCTTTAAATATTACATAATAAGCTTATTCTTTTGTTTCAATAGGGCATGTTGCATGTTTTCAAGATTTCATGAATCTTTGATAATGCTACAATGAGGGCAAAGGCTGAGTTTGCTAGAATTGCGAAGATGGAGGAGACTAGATGGAGGTAAAAATCGAGAAACCTCTAGTTGAAGGAAGGAGACAGGAATACTCATTTTTCACGGGGTAGTCAATGCTCATTGAAGGAATAATTTTTTCTTTTGTGTCAGAATTGGGGAGAGAGTCTTGGAGAGAGACGAGGAGATTTGCCAAGGAATTGCAGATTTGATGAGAGTTTGTTCATTGAGGCAAGAGGGTGAAAGCCAAGGCTTGAAGGGATGCAATTTGCTTCTATTTCAGGGGAAGATGTGATAGGTTTAGTGAGTGATTTTTCGGAGGGAGAGGTTGTAGCGGCTCTGAAGGCAGCTCTAGGCCCCGTGTTGGGAGGTGGTTAGACCAGAGGTGATGTAGATGATACACAATTTTTGGGGGCATGGGGACTTTGGAATGAGCCTGAATGCTTCTTTTATTGTTTTAAATCCCAATGGTGCCGAGGATGTTAGAGACTTTAGATCCGTCAGGTTGCTCGAAGAGCTTACAAACTGTTAGCAAAAGTTCTAGTCGGTAGACTAAAAGGTGTTTTCGTAATGTCAGTCTTAGAATGATTTTATAGTGGGAGGCAAATCCTGGATGCAGTTTTGGTGGCAAACAAAAGCGTTGATTCGAGACTGAGGAGTGGGGTTTTGGGAGTAGTGTGCAAATTGGACATTGAAAAGGGCTATGATCATGTACATTGAGATTTTCTACTGTATGTGATGGAGAGGATGGGTTTTGGGATCAAGTGGACGAAATTGATTCTCTTTTGCATTTCTATGGTAAAACTGTCAAATTTGGTGAATGGGATGCTAGCTGGTTTCTTTCAATCTTCTAGGGAGTTAAGACAATGAAATATTTTGCCCCCTCTATTTTTTATTTTAGTTATGAATGTGCTTAGTTGTATGATATATAAAGCTGCGGAGGAAGATTTCTTGGAGGGCTTTAGGGTGGGGAGAGGAGATGGTTTGGTGGGGCCAATGTCTCACCTTCTATATGCATACAACCCCATAGTTTTTTGTGGGACAGAGGTGATGCAGATGAGTTACCTCAGATGTGTGCGCTCTTGTGTTGAGGCAATCTCGGGGCTCAAAGTAAACTTGGGAAAGTCCGAGATTTTGCCAGTGGGAGAGGTGGCAAACATTGAATCTTTGAATTCAGTTTTAGGGTGCAAGGTTAAGTGCCTTCCAACCTCATATTTGGGTTTTCCGTTGGGGTCGTCTTTCAAGGCAAAGGCATTGTGGGATTTTGTTAATGAGAGATTTCAAAAGAGGTTGGTTGGATGGAAGTGACAATACTTATCTAAATGGGGAATCTTAACCCTTATCAAGAGCACTTAATTCAATTTGCCAGCATATTTCTTTTCCTTGTTCATTATTCCGGTTTTGATGGGAAAAAAGTTGGAAATGTTACAATGGGATTTTGTATGGGGAGGTGTGGGGGGAAGGGTTTAAATTTCATTTGGTTGAGTGGGAGAAAGTTTGTGCTTCCAGGAAGGGTTTTGGGTTTGAAAAGATTGGGAATTTTTAACCAGCCCTTGGTTGGCAAGTGGTTATGAAAGTTTGCTTGTGAGAGAGATAGATGGTTGGAGGAGGATGGTGATGGAAGTGGGTGGGAGGATTGGACCTCGCATGAGGGAGCTTTGTCTCATGGGGTAGGTCGATTAGAAGAGGGTGGGATGTTTTTGCAGATTTCTTAACTATGGTGGTGGGGCGTGGAAGATAGGTTAAGTTCTGGTCTCATGTTTGGTGCTGGGGCAAGAAGTTGAGGAATGTCTCTAAAGATTTGTTGGCTGGCAATGGACCTGAATGCATGTTTGGAAAATTGTTGGGGATGCCTTGTTGCGAAGGGAGATTCAAGATTGGGAGACAGAAGATTTGCTGGCTCTTATAACTAAATTATATTAATGGTCATCCTTTGGCACACGTAAGGATGTGGTGAGATAGAGGTTGGCTTCGTTGGCGACCTTTCGAGTTAAGTCCCTCTACCAAGCCTTATGCGGTACAACGACATGTCTTTTCCTTGAAGGCCATATGACGAATCTCTGCCTCATCCAAAGAAATCTTTTTTTGTTTAGTGTGCGGTGCAAAACAAGTTTCTTACAATAGACAAGTTGACTTGAAAAAGGCTAATCGTAGTGAATTGGTGTTATTTGTGTTAATGGGATGGGGAGTTGGTAGCTCATCTCCTATTACATTACCCAATAGCTTGGAGGCTGTGGACGTCGGTAATCACTTGGTTTGATTTGTTTTGGGTGCTTCCTAAAACATTGGTAGAACTCATTTTCTACTGACAAGGAGCTAAGGTTGGGAGAAGATGAAGGTAGATCTGGAAGTTGATTATGTTGGGATTGATGTGGATCATTTGGCTTGAGAGGAACCACCAGAGTTTTGAAGGCGTTGAGAGTTCTTTTCTTAATCTTAAAAGTAGCTTGACGAGTTTTTTGTTTAGTTGGGGTATATTGGAATGTAATGCATTTCTTGTCCAGTTTTTAGATTTTGTGGAAAGTTTTGACACACAAGGAAGTGTATTGGCTCTTTTTTCTATTGGTTGTTTTTGTATACCGATGGCATTTTCTTGTGCCTCTTTTATATGATTATTTTTTTATCTATCAGAAAAAAAAATGCAAAAGAATAACCTAGTGAGCTGAAGTTTTGTTCATAAATTCAATTACTTATGCAAGGTTTGTAGCATTGGCTTATGCATCTTTAAGAATTTGCTCAACGATCTCTTGTGTACTCTTTCATGATATGACACTGGTGTTCTCTCTTAAACTCCCCTTCCCCCCCCCCATCCCCACACCCTTCTAACACAAAAAAATAACAATAAAGTATGAATGAATGAGAAAAAAAACATGTAACCACACACACTCCATTAATGAAGAAAAAGAAGAGAAAGAAATATCTTCTTCAAAATTTTGTGTATTCATCTATCTTTTGGTGATCTTGCAGTTTGAGTTAATTTTTAGGATTTTTATTTCAAATGTAGGTAGTTGGTATAGGGTAGAGTAGAGTGACCATGGAAAGAAAGTATGGAAAGATAGTAGACACTTGATTGCTTGGAACCATTGCTGGTGGAGGAGGAGAGAGCGGAGGCAAACTTAAGAGAGAGAGGGAGAGGGAGAGGGAGAGGGAGGGTGGCAATTGAGAAAAGCTCTAAATCGGAGAGAATAACGGATACCAAGAAACCTTTGAAAAAAGGAGCATGGATTCCCTTATATATGAGTCGAATGAGCTCGGAGGTCGCTATCGCAAAGGGCCATGTGGAGCCTTTCCTTTGCAGTGGCAACATGAGCGGACGGTGACCGAATGAGGCGTCTGTTGCCCGATGAAGCGAGGTGTCGCATGCTACCCCCCATTGGTGGGCTTCACATTGTGTATTTCTCAAAGTGGTCAGTGTATTTGTCGTCTCTTGAGTCAACACTCCTTTTTTATGAGGCTAGTTACAATAGAGCCACATCTATGGTGGAGCGAGCCAAGCGATTTTGACAAAGTTCTAACTTTAGCCTTGAAGCCACAATTCTGTATAAGTTTCGAGCAAGAGCTCCTACGCTTGTTTCGAGATTAGGTTTCATAAAGAAGTGGAATTGATTCGAGTGGAGTGCCTTGGACGAGCAAAGCGGGGTTGTCCTAGATTCAAATCCCTTCGATGAGTGGAGTGGGGTTGGTTTGGTGCCAACCTCTATTGGGCGAGTGGAGCAAGGTTAGCTTGGAGCCAACATTCTTTTGTGAGTGGAGAGTGGGGTTGGATCGAAGCTAATCCTTCTTGGGCGAATGAAGGAGGGTTGGTTTAGAGTGTTGGGATTTGGAATACTCGAATCCCCAAAAATAAGAACTGATTTGGACAGTGGATACCCACGTAGGCTTTAATCCATGCAAAGTAAAATAGAGAAAAGAAACAAGAACTACCACAATGAACATAAAGATATACGTGGTTCGGCTGACTGCCTACATCCACGGGAGATGAGAAATAATCCACTATGAACCATAAGGATTATAATAACTAAGCCTTGTATTGGGCCTCTCTACACTCTCGAGCCTCCAACTGAGCCTATCTGATGTTTCCTAAATTTCTTTGGGTATTTTTGGTGCATAATCCTCCTATTTATATGACACAAAAGTAGGTCAAATATATTACAACCGCAACCCTAGCAGCCCAAATAAAATGCAGTCCGACACAGATTGCTCGAGCGGTTCTAAGACCGCTCAATCAGTCTTATACAAACCTCTACAGTTTGCAGAACTTTTAGTGACAAATTTTTACCTCTTTCAGCATTTTACACTGTCTGGACTTCCTACCGAACGAGAATGTCGAAAATTCGAGACACAAAACGTAACAAAGAGCCAACATCTCTTGGGTGAGCAAATCATGGTGTGGTCGGTGCCAACCCATGTTGGCCACCAGAGCAAGCTAGTGAAGAAAAGTTGGTTTGTTAAATTTATTCAAGATTAAAGAAATATCAATTGAATCCAATTTATTGTGAAAATATATGTACATCGAAAAATGGGCCACACCTAAAATAATGTCAAGTTCTAATTGTTCAAGTTGACTTGGTATACGATTAGCTAAGCCCTATTTGGCCACTTGAGGAACAAGTGTCCATGGCCATTATGGGGTAACCCTCCTTATGAGCAAAGGGATCCCTGCTAGAGGTGCTAGAGGTACTTATTTCACTAGAAGGTGAATGGGCATACCCACAACCTAGCTAATTCTATGCCTCTTTGTGGTACTCTAACAATTATGTACAACCATACGGTGCATGTCACAAAATTGTTTTTTTATCGTTCTTTACTAGAAGCCAGAAGCCAGTAACGACATAAGAATCTCATAGCTTTCTATAACTACCTCATAAGGTTTGCATATGAGCTTCATAATCCCAACATTCCTTGAAATTTTTTATTTTTTAAAACTTGGGCACTTTAACATGAAATTATGAGAGTATCATAAGCTCAGGTATAACTTCGAGGGGTAGCTCAGCGAGTCCGGCCTTGGATTTGCTTCCTACTGATCACTAGTTCATAGCCATTAGATGCTTGCCCAAACATTAACTTTAGGGTTCCAGGATTTGCTGAGGTACGTGCAAGCTGGCTTAGACGCCCAATTATTAAAAACAAAAAAAAGCATGAGCTCAAATATGTCGAATCTCAATATCTTGATAAATAATGACTATGAAGATCTAGCTCATGAAACTAGAAAGAAAAAGAAGAAAGAAGATCCTGTTTGTGAACCTGTCGACCATTCAACTAGTTGGCTCAGGCTCTTCTATTCTTTTCTTTTCTTTTCTTTCTTTTCTTTCTTTTCTTTCTTTGTACTTGTTTTTCCTTTTGAAGGAACTTCATAGAAAGATGGATGTAATTGTAGTGTGTTTGAGTATGGGTAGACTATGCACCACCCTAAACTGTGAGGGATAGAATCAAGAGTTGTCTGCCCCTTTAATTTTTTTGTCCCACTGATATGATGCCCCGTCAACTGTCTCTAAAACTATTGGAAGAGGACATGTGCTTGCAGATGACTTTATGTAACATGTGTCAACTGTGCCATTCTCTGTGACCAACACCAAATCAAAACCCAACTGTTGAACTGCCATTCAGTATCAATCAAACCCATGAATGGAATTCCCAAAAGCCACCTGCTATTGAATTTTGATTAAAACTCAAGAATGTAGATTCTACAGCAGTGGAGTTTGGAAATTGACAGTTCACTGGCTGAAAATCCTTTGGAAAAGGTGGAAGGTTAAATGCTTATCCTTCCTTCCCATTCTTGCAGCCTTGGTCAAGTAGGACTAATATACAAACATTGGTGAGTCTCTGGTTAATGTAAGCAGTGATAGGTGATGGGCTTGGTCAAGAGAGGACTTGGCAGTAGTTGTGGCCAGACTGTTTGGTGGTGCTCTTGGACAACAATAGTTGTGCACTTCTGTTTTCGCTGTTTGCTTTTGGGTGCTCAGGCCAATGAATTAGATGCATTAGTTAGATCTGCAGAGGCGTTGGGGGAGGAGGTGGACCAGCACATTGGGTTCCTTTATTTTCTTATTACAGAGAAAACGGAAAAGGCAAGAGTGATGGATAGAATAAGACCTTAGTGTCCTTGATACCTACATCTGGAAAAGGGAACATGGAGAATTATTAAACGGTTAAGGACCACTGCGTTATTTTTAGTCCCGGCCACTTGTTGTCGGCCATTTCAGAGGTTCAGAGTGGAAGGTGGTAAACGCATTATGGTACATGGAGAATTATTCAATGGTTTAGGACCATTGCGCTATTTTTAGTCTTGGTCACTCGTGGTCGACCATTTGAGATAAAGTGGGACTTGACATCCCACTTGTTGGAAAAGTGAAGTCTTTTGGAAAGGTAAATGGTGGGGCTTAGGGTCCGACTTTATCTAATGTGGTGAACCATGAGTGGGTGGGACGAAAAATGATGTAATTGTTTCTGACCATTTTGTAATTATTCCTAAACTCAAGGATTGAAAATGTCCGTCAAACCCATTTGATCTAGTTATGAGGCCATGAAACTCCACATTCACACCATGCTGAAGATTGGTTTGGCTGAACATACTAGTACCTTCCCAAAAACTGGGTGTAAAGATCTAAGACACTGCTTGACACTTGACTCCTTGACAAGGGACAATCAAGTGCCTTGGTTCATCTCTGATGACAGACTTACAAGTTACAGCAAGGCATACACACAGCGCTTTTAGCTCGTGCCCTCGTATTGTGGTTCAGTCTCAGAGGAAAATGTTAGTTTTTGTGCCTTTAGGCATTCACTATCCATCTGTTGGATAACACGTGGCTATACTAGGCATGTTCTGAGGATGTCAGGAACTAAGCTCATCAATCCTGGTAAAAGCATATTGTGTGGAATTGGATTTCATGAGATTTTGTGAAGTGGTTGGTGATGGATATTGGGCCAAGCTGTCATTTCTTAACATTTACTGGACTGCAAGGCGAGTAAGGGAGAGAAAGAAGAGGAGAGGACAAGCAGAAGAAGAAACTGAAAGTATTCAATTTATAGTTTAATATGCCCATATCAATGCTCTCACATTGACTACAACTGGGTGACAACATACCAAGGAGTAGACAGGAGGGTGTGCAATAACCTTTATATATATATATATATATATATATATATATAAAATAAACGTTCAGTTGGAGGGGAAAAGGGGAAGGGGTAATTGTATTTGGTGTGTCTTAAGACACGAGCTCGGTCTTGTCAAGAGAGCACCTCTTTCAACGAGGTAACCCCTTGGTCTTCAGCAAGTAACCTTGTCAGAGGTGGTTCATTTTATTTGTCAAGTTATTATAGAGGTCGAAAACTGTTTTTCAAAATACATTAGCTTCATGCCTGCCCAGCTAGCTTAACTTGTGACTAGACATTTTCCAGCTTGACAACTTGTAGGGAGGTCAAGGAGTAGACTTGACAGCTCAAACACCAATAAGTTAGATGGTTTGGGTTTGATAAGTATCGGATTTGTATGATAGAGAACATTTTTTTCATTGCTATTTGGAGAGATTTGACACGTGCTTGTAAACTAGAAAAATCTGACCAGTTATAAAACTCATTCCAGTAGACTAATTGTCCTCCAGCATGTTTGGGGTTCCGATTAGAAGGAAATTGGATTGGATATAGTTATATAATTCAATCCGTTCATGATATCGTATAAGAGAGGATTAAAAAGGTATTATATCCTATCCTATGTTTGGGTTGAATTTATAATACGTTTATTCAGTCCAATACACTCTTTGGAGTGACAAATGTGACAAATGTAACAAATGGATAAGAAACAAATTTTCCAAATTACCCTTGTTCTTATCCAAACTTATTGAATGTTATTTTTTGATGGAATTTTTTTTTAAGGTATTTAAGTAAATTTGCATTCTTATACGATGAGTAATCTTTCTTATTTCATCTTTAACTTGGTATAAGCTTTATATAGTGTTCATTGTATAAAGCTGATATGGTTAGATCCTATATCAATGCCATGCCATTCATTGTATAAGCCAATTTGGCACAAATACAAAATAAAAAAATTACTCCCAACATCGTATAAGGCTGAATATGTAGACTCGTACTATTTTATACGATCCAATCCTCCCTTATCGGAACCTCAAACATACCCCAATTGTCCTCTCGCTTTGTTTTTTTGAATCATTTCATGTCGGCAAACATATTTGTTTGTATATGATGTGTTTTAAGATTGGTTCACTTTTTTCAGGTTTTCCTAACTATGATCTCTGAATCTAGTTAAAATAGGCTATTTATGTTTGCATCTGATGTGTTATAAAATCTTCTCTCTTTTTGGACTATGGTTTTGCTTACTATCATATCTGAATGTATTTAAAATAGCTGATGTATACATTATATGCATAGCACAGATAATGGAGATCCCCCAGAACTACGAGATCACCCCCTTGTCAGCTCTGCTGCTGAAGTAGCCTGCTTTGCTTTGCTATCAGACAGACAGCTCATTCAACAAGAATATTAAGGTATGATGAGGTTTATAACAACATAAATTATGATCAAACAAAACCAAAGTTTTCAATTGTAATACTGAAAATTTGTTTGAATCCTTTTTGACTACCCAAAACTCCTCTAGTTGATGGAGTCACCTAATGCTAGCCAAAAAAAAATTACCCAAGGAAATAAAGGTCAAACTAGTAGAAGTAGCCATTGACTCCGTCCACTTTCGATATTTCCACAACCACTATTATGTGCCCCTCGGCAAAAAATCTTCGCCCCACAGGTCTCACCAGTCCATATCGCCCACACACACTTGTACCAACTTCATCCGGCAGAGGGATTTGAGCCCTACCGACCAATACAGAGCCAGAGGACGTTCCCGGGTCAGACCTGGACCCAGTCCTGACCACCTCCAGATGCAGGTGCCTCCAAATCCCGGGCTCTCTCAGTTGCATTTTGTAAAGCAACCTCCATGAAGGGTCTGGCAGGCCATAAACTTCTGGAGTGCTGAATTCTATATCAGGTCTGATCCATCCGAAAACCCGGTATGTCCTCCTATCGCCTTCAGGACCCACATTGTCTTTGTCGATCCCTTCAGCACCCCGGATGGACACGTTCAGAATAAATTCATCTTCTTCTTCAAATCTCTTCCTCTTCGTCAGTGCCTTGTGAAAAGGAGGAGCCATTGGTTCAAGCTTTTCTGTCTTCTTAACTGATCCCCTGGTTCGAAGAATAAAGGGTTAAATATTAACACCCCCGCCCCCCAAAATAATGAAAAATAAAAATAAATACCCAAGTTTTGAGAAAGCTAGTTAGGAATAGGAAGAGGACTAGACAAACCAAAACATTGAACTTACCATAAGAATTACACGTATCTGGTGAGTGATCTTGGAAGTATGCGGGTAGTTTATTTGATGCGGAATGCAATTCTTTAGAGTTTTTTGCCATATGGGACTATTGGTTGTTGGTCTCTGTCGAAGACAAATAAATATTGGGTGTGTTATTTTTATTTTATTTTTTTAAATGAGAACGGTTGAGTATATGTAAGTATCTTTTTCAGGGTTTGATATGATGTTGAAGATGCGAAACATGTGATTAGCATAGCGTTTATTAAGTAGTTTTTAAGGGTCAGTTGGACAGTTTGGAATTTATATATTCTCAAAAATTCTCTATCCTAGTGTACCGCCAAATTATGTGAGAATCTTGAAGTAACAAAAATCTCGAGACATGATCCACTTTACATAAAAATTTTCAAACGGAGGGTGTCACGCCCTTGCGTCGTTTTTCATTCTCTCTTTTTTGTTGGTTTAAGCTTTCATGTTTTTGAAAATAAATTTTTTTTGTAGGTTTTTTAAGTTTTTTATTTTCTTTTGGGATGCAATTTCAAATAACATTTTTTTCCCCTTCAAATGACCACAGTTTGGTGGAGATATCGCCTCTTAGGAAATCCGTCACCTTATTATTAAATTAAAAAATGTCACGTTGTTTCGCTGAAAATAGGGTTGGGACAATGGATGGAGTTTTTCCTTTCAAAAACAATTATCCTTTTGAACTTCCCGACTCCACTCTCAACTAACATGACAAATCAAATTGGGTTTTGGGTTTTCAACTTTTAAGGTCTTGTTTGATTAACAAAATTAAATATAAAATTATAATACATATCATATCATATGAAATTGTATTTTTTTCGTTTGAATGTAATAAGTGGTGGATGAATTATATAACTAATGTCACAAAATATTGGATATATAATGCTTAAAAAAATAAGAACATAGTATTAATAATTTTTTTATTACTAGCTTTACAGAATTACTAATTATGTGAAATTAAATATCTTTTTATTATTAATCTGGTTAATCAAAATCTAGTCAATCAAACGGGGCAGGAATGTATTAATCGGATCAATGCATATCAATTCATCATGTGTTTATATATATATATATATGTATATATATATATATATATAGAACCCATGGCCACAACTTATGTATGAATAAATGTAAATTTATTCAGTTTTGGGGAAGATCTATGAAATCAGTGTTGGATCGGCTTCTTTAGCCCAAATGAAGTAAAGAATTAAAAAAAACTGTATAGAGGTCACAAACTCAATTCAAATCGGAATTATTTTCTACACAAACAGAAATTCATCAGTACCAAATCTATCTGATCAAAAGATTTAAGCGATGAAAAACTGAGGATAGAAAAAAAAGAAAGAAAAGATTTACTTGGGTCGCCTTATAGGTTTCTGTAAAAAATCAACTT